>APFE031227428.1:112528-130277 GCA_000404065.3 Pinus taeda
ACATATTTATACATGTTGAAGCATCCAATACCATGGACCGAAAAACCATCGCGTCCAAAACCATGGACCGAAAACCATAGGTAGGTTCGCCCAACCTAATATAGAGTCCAAAAAAAAATTTCTCAGGACGCTGCCCCGGACCCCTTAGAGGGGGGCTACCCACCCCCCTCGAACCCCTCAGATAGGGGGGGCTGCCACCCCCCCTGTGACCCCCCTGCTGTGCAATCGGCGCAATGAAGGGGGGGCTCCACCCCCCCTCTAACCCCCCGATTCACTACGTGGGTTAGTCGTGGAAAGAATATAACACAACCCAACAGTAATGATGATATTTTGATGCTTATCAATATGGATCCATTCTTATGAGAATATTCCAACTTAAGATGGACCTGTTGAGTCATTATGGATACCACTCTAGTTAAGAGGGAGTGTTGGAAAAGTAACTAGGTTCAATCTTCATAATTGTCTTTGTACTCATGTCATTATTTATATCTTATGTAACAATCAAAAGAAGAAAGAAAAATTATTATTATCAATGTGGATCTCGAAGAGGTAAATATCATCATTTGTTTTAAATGCTTCTGATATAATACAAACCTAAGAGTCCAATAAGTCTGAAAGTATGAAATTCTGAGGAAAGATCTCGACAAAATCAAAAGTAGAGGATCAGGATTCCAAAATTCACCAATTAGAGGCTTTGAATCCTTTCAGAAGAAAGGAATATAAATAAAGGTAAAACAATATGAATGGGTGTGATGCAATGGTTCAACTCAACTCAGCAATTGTAAGATTCAGAATAGACATAGATAAAATCATGGATAAGAACATTCACTGCAAGAGTTTTGTGTGATTTTTTCTCCGTTTATAGCAAATCAAAGCAATAAAGAGTGTAAGTGTTTCATTGTGGTTGCATCGATGAGAAGCAAAATATGATTATTGACTCATATTGCTAAGTGAAAAAGCATGAATTCACATGGTTCTGCACACATGAGCATATTGGAAGAAAAATATCAGAGAAATCACTTGGTTATACTTTAGAAAGTTACAATATATCAAACTTCCTATAAATTATATTTAAATAAATAAGAGGAGGTGGGAAGTGATATCGGAACTTCCATATCGGTGATGGTATATCGAGGATTTAAAGAGCAAGCATCTGATATGTAAGTCCTAATATAGGTTGAGGACGAGAATATCAGATATCGGAAGTAAGAGGCATCGGGAATATCGGGAGTGTATTGAATAGGTTCTTCTTATAAAAAATCTGATATGATAAAGATGGATGTATCGAGGGGAGGAGACCAAATATCAGAATATGGGTTAAGACCAGGATATTAGGATATTGAAGTATCGAAACATCTGATGATCAGGATATTAGAGTATTGGAATACCGGGAGATCAGGATATCAAGACATTGGGAGATCATAGTATCAGAATATTGAAATATCAAAATATTAGAGGATTGGGTTATCGAAGTTTTGAGCATAGCACACTTTATAAGTTACAATATTTGTGAATACCAATATGCCAAGTGGCAGTTGTGGGGTCGACAAATCTTAAAGTATTTAATTCAAAAGAAAGCGCACAACTCAACTTCACCTTTTAACCAAAAGACCCTTTAATAATTATATCAATTATCAGAAATATTAGATTGAAGAATGATTTTATCGTAAGTTTCTTATGAGGAAAGTTATGATATTATAAGGATCCGGTACGAATCTATCAATAATGCATTAATTTCGATACAAAAGGCCTATTATGGTTTTAATGAATAGAAGCAAATTAAAGAATACTTAAATTTTGATGAAACAAAAAATACTTCCCTGGACATGTTGCAGATTTAGAAAGGGTTAGTTGTGTTCTTATCTCAAGTCTCTAAAATCAAGCCAATGAAGACCTACAAAAAGAAACAAAATATAAATAAGAAGTAAACTATGAAAAGAGAAACTAACTACATATAATATGAACTTGTTAATATATACTAGGAAGAATATTGACTGTAAATTTACCTCATGAATCTTCAAGTTCTCCCATGTTTTTTCTCAAAATTTGCATATGTTCAAACCTCATTTATTTATTCAATCTAAAATTCTAAGTAATGAGCTTTAAAATTATATCCACTTCAAATTTAAATCGAAGAATAGGAGTGGTGAAAATGAGCCTTAAGAAATACTTGTGAATCAAAAATTGCCAAGCCATAGCAATTCCTTGAAATTTCTTCATATATGATCAATGTGATGAAGTTTTACAAAAACAAGACAATTACGCTTTCACAAGTGTGTATGATCTGATTCTATAAGAAATTTAATATGTTCTAAACCACTTTGTGAGAAAATGAAAAGGGATGCCCAGAAAAACTCGAATTCATTACTTGCTTATTAAAAAATCTGGAATAATGAAATAAATGCAAACAAAAAAGGAATCTAAATCTAAATTAATCTATTTATGTTGCTAACTAAATGAAAAGGAACCATGACTAGGTATAGTCATACTTCCAATGTATCCATGCAAGCATTTAGTTTCCTGCATGTATGTACAAATCAAAAATCAATAACAAAAATACAAATATAATTAAACTAAGAGAACTAAATATGAATGCAGAATGTACATTTATTGCTAAAATACTTACATAAAGTAACTTATTTACAATTACCTTCCCTTGAAATGTCCCTTCCAACTGAATTTCAATTGGATCATAGAAATCTAGATGGATTTCCATTAATTATTGGAAGATGTTGAAAGGAGAAGATAACATGCCAAATTGTGAAAATAGATTTTTAGATACAATGGCCTGCAAAAATTTGTCAATCTTATGTGCGTATGTTAAATTATTAATAATCTTCTATGAAGGAAAACTTTCCAAATGTCTTTCAAATGGTTCAATTGAGTATGGATGGAAGTTTGATATATTCAACAGAAGATCATTAATAGAATTAGATAGTTGGTCATATTGCGAAAATACACTCTTTTGTTGGCACTGCTTTTGAGAAGAAAGAAGCAAGTGATAATAGATTAACATCAATTGAAATTGGAAGAGTAATAGCTCTTGATGTTCATGATTGTGATTTGAAACTTCATTTTCCCATTCAGGTAATGCATCAATTGAGTGTTCAATACTAAACTGCTCAATATGGTAGTATAAGATATCTAAACACTAAAAAATGAAAACGGAAAACAAATCTGAAATTAAACAAAATAAGTGAAAGAATAACAATGAAATCAAATCATAATTTACACTATTATTACTACTAGTTACAGCACAATTGGGACTAAATTGAAGATATTTCCTCTTCACAAGGATTGGCCAGAATAATGAAATTAGAATGATTGCCAATACTAACTTGTGAATTAGAGAGAGGATTATGACTATAAATAGGAATGAGAGCTTGATCATCATACAATTCATAGATTTATATGGGTTCTTGAATGCTAAAGTCATGAGTATTATTAAATGTTTAAAAATTAGAGTCAATTGGAACAATTTATTTATTGATTCTCTCTTCTTTTTCAAGTATGATTTGACTTTGATCATAAGGATTTATTGTATGAGAAGATATATCAATATCCTCAATGTCAGAGTAATTATCATAAATGGCTTTACAACATTCACTATTATTCTCTTTATTCTTATCCGATGTATCAAAACAAGAAGGAATATGGAGCACATGTTCATTAATGTCAGAAGAATGACCAATAATTGTCTCTCTATCTTGATAAAAACTAAGAGGAAATTTATTTAAATCAACCTCTCTATTTTATGGAATAACATTAATACAAAGAGGGGATAAATTGCTATCAGCAAAAATATCAAGTTAGAGGGAAAAATGAGAGCTTGAAGAAATGAATATGAACCTATCTATATTTGTGAATTCTTGTGCATTTTCTTCATTGCAAATTTCAAATTTATGATCATTCATTTGTTTATTAATGCTTTCTTGAATAATATTGCTTGGCTTCCTTGAATTTGTCTTTTGATCAACATGATAAAATTCAGATTTGTACAACAGATCACATATTATTAGAATCATAAATTTATGCGTGTACTTGTCGATTTATAATCTATTTTTCTGAATTTAATTCATAGTGATTTTCAGATTTCGTGGTAGATACTCCTTCAATGTTATTGTTGTTATCTTCATGTGGATGATTATCAAATTCTTGCAAGCTTTGTGAGAATGATTTATTAGCATGATTATCATGATTATCATTAATACTATAAGAGGCGTGTACTAAATTTAGGAATTTATCATACATGGTTGAGGCCACTTCATTATGGTTGATATGCACCTCTGAATCAGAGTTTTTGATAATATTACTAGAATTTGAAGGAGAATCATCAAAGATTGTAATTGTTACATACATATTTGAAATGGGAGGAAGAGAACAAATATATTCAAACAAATCTATCAATTCAACTCCTGAAGGTTTATATTCAACTTTGAATATCAAGCAAATTAATTGAAATCTAACTATAAAATCTAAAAGAGATTCATTTTTGAATATTTGTAAACATTAAAATTCATTGCATACATGTTCATAATAATAATCATCAAATTGAGAAAGGAAACTTGTGATAAATTGATTCCAATTTTGAATAGGGGCAACTGGAAGAGATTACACCAGCTTTTGGCTTTTCCTAAGAATGTAAGAGTAAAAATCCTACATAAAATACATTCATCAATATCATGAAAAGTAGAGCTTGAAAAACTTTGGATGAATTGTAAAGCATGATCAAATGTAAAAACATTCTTCTTACCATTAAAATTTAATTTTGACAAATGTCTTACTAATTCTTGTGGAGTATTGGCAGATGCACATCCAGATATACAACTCCAAATGGGAAGTTTCAGGAGCCATTGTGAAAAAAAAACTTTAGAATACAAAAAATCCAAAAGACAACAAGTTGTGGCCCTCCTTCTAGCACAAAAAATGTTGAAGGCTCGAAAATATCTACCTACATCATTGTAAGGGAGACCACCCGGTTGAGACCTTAAAGCATCTCATTTTTTGTTTGGAATGGTGGTTCGAACTGGTTAAACTAGGTCCAATTACCTTCTCTCTATCTCTACTAGCTCAAAGTATGACTTTCACTTACCAATAGAGAAGAGACATCAGATCAGGCCTTTTGCTAATTAGGAAAGAAAATGATCCTCAAGCTGATCTGGGGCAAGCAACCAAGCCACAACTAAATTTTGTCTCTTTGATAAGAGGATTTCTAGTAATGTAGAATTAAATCTAAATGCAAGCAAAAGGAAAGAAATCCTAAGCCTATCTCGATTAGGAAGATATAGATCTAATCCAACCGAGAGAGACATAATTAAATGATTGAGATTTCAACACGCCTAGTTTATGATGGCTAATTAAGTAGTTAAATTAACTAATATTATAATTTACCAAACATGTTGTTTAGATATCTATTAACAATGAATGATGAACCAATAATTAGGAAGTATTTCTCATAATGTCAATGGAAATTAAATCAAACTTAGATGACAAAATTCTGAGTAACTGATGACAAAATTCTGAGTAAATAGTTACTCAGAAATCTGTAGGAATTTACAGGGTAAGTTCCTCAGATAGAACACCAAAGGACACCACTCACAAACAGATCACAGATCAATACACCAGTATTCTTGACGTGGTTAAAACCCTCAAAGAGGGAAACAATCCACAGCCTGAGCCAACGCGACCACTTCAGGCAATTTATTAATAAAAGAAATAAAATTTACATAAGCTTCTCTCATGAACAGTCACCCTACAAATGACCCTCCATTCTATTTAAATAGAGATCATGGACCAATCGGGTGTCAAGCCACAGATCAAGTGTTGGTAATATCGAGGAGAGAATGAACCATCAGATCACTTAATGTCTAAAACATATCGTGACTGTCAGATTGTAAGTTACAAAAGTACATAGTAAAGAAACACACTTTACCTAACTCTATATTAGACCAAGTCATACTTAACTATTTCCTATGTGTCAGAATATCCTAACATCCCCCTTAAGAACAACTTGGGATAGGATTGAAGGATGTATAAAAATGAAGCGATAGGAGAAGGAAGTAGGCATTAGAACCTATCCCCCCTTAGTGACAACTTCCTGAACTCCAACAATAAATTGAAGTTTAGTAAACCTCGCCTCTGTGAGAGCCTTTGTAAAGATGTCTGCAACTTGATCATCAGTTAAATAATATTGCACTTCAAGACAATGGTTATGAATGAGCTTTCTGATGAAGTGCATGTGTAGTTCAATGTGTTTGTTTCGCTGACGTTGGAATGGATCTTTGCATAGTTGAATGGCACTTTGATTATCACACCAAAGCGTAGTTGTATGTTGTTGCTGAAAACGAAACTTTAACAGGATCTGACAAAGCAACAGGGCTTCCTTACTAGCTTCTACGGCACCACGATACTTTGCTTCTACTGAAGAAAGAGAAATGGAACTTTGTTTCTTGCAAGCCCATGTAATAGGTCTAGAACCAAGAGCGAAGATATAACTTGCAATAGACTTCTGATCATCAGGGTCACCAGCCCAATCGGAATCAGTGAAACCAACCTATAGAGGAGATGCTTCTGCACTGTAATGAATCCCAAACTGAAATGTACCTTGAACATAATGAAGTATCCTTTTAGCTGCTTTCCAATGACTTTCATGTGGGTTTTGCATAAACCGAGCAATAAGGCCAACAACAAAGGAAAGTTCGAGATGGGTATGGGTCAGATACAAAAGTTTCCTACAAGCTAGCAGTATAAGGTAGCATCAACTTCAGGGGAAGTACAAGGGATTGAAAGTTTGGCTCCAGACTGAAAGGGAGAAGGGGTTGGTTTACAGTCTTCCATGTGAAAGTGGCATAGAATATCACAAGCATACTTGGACTAGGAAAGGGAAATACCTTCCTTAAATTGCAATACTTAAAGACAAGAAAATAATGCAAGTATCCTAAGTCTGTCATTTCAAACTGCTTTTTAAGGCTGGACTTCACATGGTTTATAAGGTTGGGATCACTACCAACAAGGATAATATCGTCAACATAAACAACAAGAATGATAATAGACTTACCCACTTTCTTGGTGTAGACAATATTGTCAGAATGATACCTAGAAAAGCCAGTATCTAAAAGAAAGCTATCCATTTTGGCATACCAAGCTCGAGGGGCTTACTTGAGACCATAAAGGGAATTCTTAAGCCGACATACAAGGCTAGAGTTTGTTTGTATAAATCTAGGAGGTTGTTCCATATAGATTTCTTCATGCAAGTCCCCATGCAAGAAGGCGGGTTTAACATCCATTTGATGGGCTTCCCGTTCGAAAGAGGTAACAAGGGAAAGAACAAGGTGGATAGAGTTCATTTTGGCAACAGGGGAGAAGGTTTCAGTATAGTCAATGCCTTCAACTTGTAAAAAACCCTTAGCAACAAGACGAGCTTTATGTTTATCAACTTTTCCATCTGGTCCAAACTTGGTTCTGTAAACCCATTTGCATCTAACAAGTATTCATCCCTTTGGAAGAGGAACAAGATCCCATGTATCATTTGCCAATAATTAACGATATTCTTCATTCATAGCTGCATCCCAATCTGGATGGCCTGAAGTTTCTGCAAAGGTGTCAAGATCATAATTCGTTGAAGCTTGAGCTAGTAAAGAAGAGGCTCTATTGAACTGAGAACGTGTATGTCGTTGATCAGTAGGATCACCTGCAAGAGCACTTGTTGCATCCCGAGTAGCACGGACACATTTTGGAAGCTGAGGAGCTGAAGGAGGATCCTAAGAAGGTGGGCAGGATTGTCATCCTTGTTGTCATCATCTGAAGAAGAAATACTTCCAAAAGTAGAAGGAATAGAGAGAGGTGGCACATTCGTCGAACTAGGCTCGTGGGCCGATATATTTTCAACAAACTTTACATATCTTCTAATGATAACATTTTTGGACTTAAGTGGAATAAGTCTATATCCTTTGACATCTTCAGGATATCCAACAAAAATACATTTTTCACTCTTAGGTTCTAAAGCTTTATGTTTCTCATCTAGAATATGGGCCCATGCTTCACTTCCAAAAACACGAAAGTGACTTACATTTGGTTTAATTGAGCTCCATGCTTCTTCTAGAGTGATATTCTTTAAAACCTTAGTAGCAGTGCGATTTACTATGTAATTTTCACAATTAATTACTTCTGCCAAAAAATTAAGACTAAGTCCTTTAGATTGAAGCATACAATTAGCCATTTCCTTTAAGGTGCAATTCTTCCTTTCAGCTACACCATTTTGTTGTGGAGTATATGGAACAGTATGTTGAATTTGAATTCCATGCTCAATGCAAAAGTTGATGAATTTGTTGTTAACATATTCTCCGCCATTATCTAATATTAGCTTAAGAATTTGATGTCCAGATTGTTTCCCAACAAAGGCTTAAAGGCCAAGAACATGTTAAAGACTTCACTCTTGAGTTTTAATAAGTATACCCAAGTGCATCTAGAGAAATCACCAATGAAAGTTAAGAAATACTTGTAGCCAAAGAATGAAACAACTGGAAGTGGACGACATAAATCACTATGCACAAGCTGTAAAGAGGTTGAGGCATGCCAAGAGGCACATTTTTCAAAACTATCCCAATGATGTTTTCTGAGTACACATCCGGAACAAACACCATCTTTGCAAGATACCATAGGAAGACCTATCACCATATTTTATTTACATAGATTTTGAAGGGAGCGATAGTTTAAGTGACCAAATCTCTCATGTCGAAGTTTGCTCACTTCATCATTATAAGCAACAAATACTAAGGGAAGTGTTGATGACCCAAAGTTGTTAAACTTATACAACCTTGTAGAACCATCAGCAATTCCAGTAGCTAAAATCTGTCTAGGATCTCTTAGGTCCTTAATTACAACATCATGAGGTGAAAATTCAATGATTTTACCTTCACCTAAATGATGTATCTGATATACAAATAGAATGTTTTAGGATAAGGTAGGAACACATAATACATCATTAAATTGACCATTGTCTAAATGAATAGTTCCAGCCCCTACAACACTAAGAGATCTATCATCACCAACATATATATTTTTGGTGTTAAAATCATTTAAAGAAGAAAACATGGCTTTGTTTTTGGCCATGTGATAAGAAGATCCAGAATCAATGAGCCACTCATGGGAATGAGAAGAAGAAGATACATTTAGTGCATAACCAGATCGAGATGCTTGACAACCACATGCAGAAAGTGTTATTGCTGAAGATGAAGTTGAAGTTGAAGAATGCTCCAAATGGATGTTATGCTTCTTCATTGCTGCTTCCAAGGCTTCTATCTTCCTAAAACATTTGGATTCTAAGTGGCCATATCGATTACAAAAGTTGCAATTTCTATCAGTCTTCTTCCCTTTGTTTTTATTTGCCTTATCATTTTGTTGAATTGATTTTTCATTTTGAGAACGAAATTGCTTAGGACCCTTGTTTGGTTTAGGGCCATTCCTTTTAGGATACTGCTTCTTAGGATTCTTTGAATTTGGTTGTTGCTAGGGGGCTAAGGCTTTCTTAGAAGAGTTTCCAAGATTAAGAAGACCAAGATGTAAGAGTTTTTTTGTTCTCTTATTAAAGAATCACAGAAGGTATCAAAAGAGGGGGACTTGTAGTCTTTTCCTTGAGAAATGAAGGCTTCTATGATAGAATGGAAGGTGGAAAAAAACATAGAGTATGTTGGTCCCAACCTAATAAGAATGGAATAGATAAGACTACCATCTTCTTTCTTAACCTTAACACCTTCCAAGAGAAGTCTAAGGTTCTTGAACTTGGACAAAAAATCTTCAATGGAGGAAAAATTATTTGGATCCAATGTAAGCAACTCATTTTCGAGTTGATGGGCTCTAATTTCATTTTTAATTCCAAAAGCTTTAGTGAGTTGTTTCATTGATTCATTAGGGGTATCAAGTTCTACGATATGGAATCTAAGGTATGGAGAAATAGACATCCCTATCAACCCACGTGCTTGATCTTACCTATTTTCCCATTTGGTTTCCTTATCTTCATCTTTAGGTTTAGTTTCTTGGTCTATGGCTATTCTGTAAAGACCTTTACTTCTAAGTAAATCCACAATGTAGAACCACCATTGGAAGTAGTTGGTGTTGTCAAGAATAACTTCGCATGGACTTTCTATTTTAATAGAAACTGAAGATGTAGATTTTGACACTAAGTGCCCCAATAGAAATATCTTGAAAAATTAGTTCGATTAAAAAAAACAGCTCTGAAAACGACTTCCGGATGAAGAAGTTATGGCTTTTTGAAGAAAAGTTGTTGAATATGCCGACGAAGTGCGTGAATGTGCGGAAGTGAATGACAATGTTATATTTAAAAAAAAATCTTCCCCCTTTTCAAACTTAATCTAATATCTCACTTAAAAAAAATAAAAAAAATTATGTGACCCACTTTTATAAATAAGTGAAAGTCAATTTTACAATGGTACTTTATGAGCTACCCACTAAATTGTAACTTAAATAAAAGATAAAGAGACTTTAGAATTATAAGTGACTCACTTTTTATAATGGGTGAGAACACTTTTACATGAAGTAACTTTAAAACATAAGATACATATGCTTTTTGAAAAAGTAACTCAAGAAAAAAAGAGACTTGAACTCAAGACCTCTATTCTCATAAAGTAACTTTGGACCAAGTGAGCTAGTTTAAAAGATTAGTAATTTTTGGAAAAGAGAGGTTTTTTTTTTTTTTTTGTCGCTGAAGATTTGGGGTGCATGCTTACTTGAAAAAGTTCTTTTTGCCTACAAAACAAAAAACCACACAACCCAACATGAATATACAAAAAAACCAAACCTTATGGGCTTGAAGTTAGCTTTCGCCAGAAACTAAATATTTTTCCCAATGTTTCTGATTTTCCGAGATCACACTAAGGCGGGGTGGAAAAGAGCATACGTATGAGAAAAATCCTTCCTTTCAGTTTCTGATTTGCCCATATCGCACAGAGTCACAGGGCAAAGAGCATACGCATAAATGAAAGGTATAGATCTGGTAATAAAAATAACAGAGAGCTAAATAAACTGAAATAAACAAAGAGATGAATAACTAAAAGTGCAAATAAAGATTGTATACTTCCAGATCTTAAAAATGACGTAGCTAGGGCTACCGGAAACCTTTTCGCATGAAACGAAAGGGGTTCCTCACTAGAACAGATGCTCCTAACACAATAGAGTAGTCCTCTCGGCCCGAAAGTAGTCAGAAACAATAGACCTAGGAAACAACAGTCACATGCACTTGTACCAACTTTAGATTTGGATCACCAATGGATGCGGCCCTCAAATAGCTTTGGTACCATGTAGGAATTTACAGGGTAAGTTCCTCAGATAGAACACTAAAGGACACCACTCACAAACAGATCACAGATCAATATACTAGTATTCTTGATGTGGTTAAAACCCTGAAAGAGGGAAACAGCCCACGGCCTGAGCCAATGCGACCACTTCAGGCAATTTATTAATAAAAGAAATAAAATTTACATAAGCTTCTCTCATGAATGGTCACCATACAAATGACCCTCCATGCTCTTTAAATAGAGATCATGGACCAATCGGGTGTTAAGCCATGGATCACATGTCGGTAATACCGAGGAGAGAATGAACTGACAGATCACTTAATGTCTAGAACATATCGTGACTGTCGGATTGTAAGTTACAAAAGTACATAGTAAAAAAACACACTTTACCTAACTCTATAATAGACCAAGTTATACTTAACTATTTCCTTTGTGTCGGAATATCCTAACATCCCCCCTTAAGAACAACTTGGGCTAGGATTGAAGGATGTACAAATATGACACAATAGGAGAAGGAAGGAGGCATTAGAGCCTATAAAATATGATTTAAGCATAAGAGCGTAAGATAAAATTAACAATAGATTTATGAAACAAATAGATCATATAGCTAATCTGTAAGACATGAATTTATATCTACAATAATGCATAATTGTTAGACGTACATGGAATGTGAGGAGACATGAATGATAAAACAATGAATTGCATTTCTTATTAACTTAGATGTATATTTAATACCTTGGAGTTACCATTGGATTCCATATTCCAAGGTCTCTTGGACTCCATTTGACTGCTCACATTCCACACCAACCCTTAAAGGATTAGGTGTCCAACATTTCCCCCCCTTAACCCGAAGGGGTATGTGTGATTCCAAGAAGAGAGTTGTAATACAAAATGTGAAAAAATGCATGGCAGCACTAGGTTGAATGTGATCTCTGAAATGTTGGCATAAGGTGGTGGTTTAAGGATGACCACCAACATTGGAACATTTAGTGCAGTTCCCAGAACTCTTCCAAATCTAGCAAGAAGTTGAAATCTTCTGCTAGAGGAAGTGTCCCTAATGCTTTGGAGAGGGAGACCTTCAATCTAGAAAAGGGAGGTCTAAAACCTATAGCGGTTTAAGGATGACCACCAACTCTGGAATGCTTAATGCAATTCTTGGAACTCTTCCAAAACTGGCAAGAAACTTAAGTCTTCTGCTAGAGGAAGTGTCCCCAATTATTTAAAGAGGGAGAAGCTCACCCTGAAGAGGGAGGTCTCAACCCTGTATAGATAGTTTAATGTTGACCACCAACTAAAGGCATGCTCAGGGGCATGCCTGTCTTTGGCTACAACTCTAAATCTGGTATGGCGGGTTGTGTCTCAGACTCGCTTGATGTGGCTTTGAAACTTGTAGATAACCATCAATTTCCCCCCTATCAAATACAAGGTGAGAACATGTTGATAACTCAACTGCAATACTTTTCAATAATCTAGAAGAAATTCTAACACATGACTGAAATATCGTCTTGGTTGTTGAAGCCCAATACCAAGAAGCAATCCATCTAAGATGAATCTTTGTTCTTGTAGGAGTATTTTTTTAAGCATATGTGTGAAGAATGAGTACGCTAGCCACAATGCTTGCATGAATGAAGATCAAAACAATGATCTTTCATATGACTAACTCGGTCACAGTGTTGGAATTTAATAAATTTTGGCTATGAATGTGGAGGAGTAGAATCTGGAACAGGTGAAGGTGAACCACCATGAAGAAACCCAACACTATGGAATTGGATGGGCTTTGAATAATCTGGAATATGAAAGCACATCCTTGTCATATCCAAGACCAGTTCTATGCTTGTTATGGACAATCTCTTCCCAAGGTCTGATGATGGGATTAGGAAGTGCATATTGAACTTCTGCATTAGCATGTAACTCTGCTACTTCATTGGGTACTGGATCTTAATCAAATGTAACATTATTCACTTGTTATTTATGCGAGTCTATTTCAATGTTATGAACAAAAACAAGTTCAAAATGATGACTCCACTTGTAATTCTTCTTGTTGAAGTTGAGATTCAAGTTGCAAAAACTCTATCTTTTCTTGTGCACCTTGAAGACAAATTTGAATATCAGAAATAGTGTCCTTGTTGATGTTCACTATCCCATCAACAATAGAGAGTATCATAGTATTTAGTAACTCTAATACATCATCAACTTTGAACATTTTCTTCATTGTCAAAAATCTAATCGCAACATAATTGCAAGACTCTCCCTCTCAATGGCCTCAAATTTGAGTGCTAAGAATTTTGGTACGCTTGGTAGAGACACTGCTTTTACTTTGTTTCAAGAAATGGGTCTCATACACTTATTTATTTAAAGGCAATTTGCACATGTCACTTTACCTTATGGGAATGTGCCTCCATTAGCGCTTGGCCCTTTTACTACATGACAACATTATTTTGTGTGGAGACATGAACAAGAACATGCCCTTTTATGTAGCTTGGAAATGATGTCTGTGAAAAAGAAGAGGCCACTTTCCTGTTTTTTGATGATGAGGTTGCTCTGTTTTCATCCAGTGACAATAATGTCCATGCGGCCAAAAAATTAGCTAGCAAAAATCAAAGAGTACCTCTCATCAACCCTTCTTCTCAGTCACCCAAATGTGACATTTTCGCGGAGAAGACGAGATATTTTTTATGTCTGGAAAACTGACCACTTCTTTGTCGACAATGAGATGTTCCAATACACTCTTAACAATCTTGTAGATGCCCATCAAATATTTTTAGTGATAGGGGTTAAGGTTGGCCTTGAACCTTCAAACACCATTTCTCCTTCCACAAAAACTTTTACACAATCGCCAAATCTATTTATCTCTAGCAACTCATGCAAGAACGCCAAATATACAGTCATGGAATCTGTAATAATAGATGTGAACAAATGTTTACTTCAAAGGAAAGGAATCGATAGAGCCTATAGTATCTGTCATCGAACCTTTTGGTTTTAATCTTCAACATTGTAACATTCGATTCAGAGGGCAACACTACTATTTCCAGAGTTGAGCACAATGAAAACAACCATCATGAATTCTCTACTATAATGTTTGAAGTGGCTTGCGATCTTCAAATAACGATGGGAGTTGTTGCTACTGTTGAAAATGCTATTGGCGAATCGGCTAGCCACTGTGAACTCTTGAATAATTTTATGGATGTTGTTAGTAGCTACAACAAGCTATGTGACAGTTACACCTGTCTCAGACATGTGCATCATTGAGGACCTAAAAGGAATGGTGGACAAGGATGAAGGAAAATGAGGCACAATTCGTTGTGATTGAGAGAATATGGAGTATGAGGAGAAGTATGGCAGTTGATGGAATTCAAGGTATGGTATAACTTTATTCAACGTTATTCAAGGTATAACGTTATATGGAAGCAGTGTGGGGGGTATGGCAGTATTGGTGAATCCACGATGGACAATCTAATATGGACTATAGCATAAGAATGGAGGTGGTATAATCGGTTGTATGAGCTTGTATGGTGGAAATATATAACCAGATTCACACCAATATGATTATATATGTGATTTACTATGTTATATATGTGTGTGGCAATATTCGCAACAACCGTAGGAGCGAAGAGGAGGGCGAATCAGTGATGGAGCACTGAGGAGTGACAATCACGAAGTTCAAGTCTGTATGAGAGCAGAGTTGTATGGCGGGCTGGGAATTAACAACCAACATAAATGGGTTTACCATAATGCTTCTTTTGCCCCAATGTATCACTCAATAACATTTGACATGTTAGCAAGACTCATTGCACGATGTTCAATAAATCACGCATCATAATACAACGTGGAGGAAATATGAATGGGTTATGACTTACACCACAAAGCTCCAAAGAATAGAAAATCAAGGAGAAACCAAACAATCAATAAATCAACAGACAAGAATTACACACTGCAACAAACTAGTTAGAGAATCGACAATGGACCTTTAATGTTCATTTAAAGTAAAAAAATCAAATGATGTCAGAATGTCAATGTAGGTCATTCCTTGTTCCCTTGGAAACCAAAAGGCACAATGCCAAAAATAAGACACAAGTCTAACAAGCTAATAGATGAAATGGTTAAGATCGAAAGATAATGCAAACAAGGCCTGAGGATGCAGTTTTGTTTTTACTGGTTTGAGTCGTGACTACTAATGAAACAGTCATGTAAGATAATTAATAACGTGTTGGGTGTGGAGCTTGATAATCTTCTTTATTCAAAGGTATCTCCACATTGGACCCCAATTTGTAATGGGGCAACAATGCAACCCGTTTTTCCGCTGCCAGGGGGGGCGACGACAATTTTTAGAGCCCCACCCCCTGGTGAGGGTTCGTGGGCAGCGCCCCCAAAGATAAAAATAGATGTAAGATTTCCTTGTAAAATATTTTAATTTCATAGAAAATCTGAGAAATTCATTAGGCGGATGATCTGACGACAGAAGTTATGTTTAATTTTGGGTCTTTTTCCCTAGAAGGCAACCCCTCGCTATATATGAGGGAATTGTATTGCAGCTGAATAGATGTATATTCTGAGCAACAAAGAGAGAGGATATTGTGTGAGAGAAAAGAGGAAATTACAACAAAATTGTTGTAGGTAGTTTCTCTTCATTTTGCTAAATAATATAAAGGAAGGACTGGTTGTTTCTCCGTGGACATAGCCCAAATTAGGTGAACCACATATATCTATGTCTCTATTGTTTTATGCAATTTCTGTATATATTTCTAAAATATTTTATGTGTTCCATTGCTCTGTAAATAATTTTCTAACAACTGGTATCAAAACCAAAGGTCTATTTGACTGATAAACTTGCAAGAGAGAAGGGTTCTTGGTTCAAGTGGGAGTAATGGTGGAAGATGGTAGGTTTAGGGTCGAAAAATTTAACATCCAAAACTACCAACTGTGGAAGATGCAAATGGAAGATTATCTGTATCAAAAAAATTGTACCTACCATTAAGCGGAAAGACAAAGAAGTCGATGAGTATGATAGACACATAATGGGATATTCTCGACAGAAAGGTACTTGGAACAATATCTCTGTGTCTAGTAGCTTCAGTACCTTTAATATTTCAAAGGAAACAACAACATAGGGTTTAATTTCAGCATTGGCCAAATTATATGAAAAACCCTCGGCCTAAAATAAGGTGTTTCTTGTGAAACGTTTATTTAATATGAAGATGTTAGAAGGTGGATCTATTGGTGATCATTTAAATTAATTAAATACGGTTACCACTCAGTTAAGTTCTATAGGGTTGAATTTTATGATGAAGTTAGGTTTCTGTTATTTCTGTGGTCATTGCCAAAAAGTTGGAATGGTTTAGTTATGGTCATTAGTAACTTTGTCTCTAGATCTAGTACTTTAAAGCTTGATGATGTTTTCGGTGCAATCCTTAGAGAGGAAATGTGATGGAAAATCTCCAGTGAGACATCAAGTAATGCTTTGACTGCAAAGACTAGGGGAATAAAAATGGAAAGAGGAAAGAGCCCAGGATATCGCAGTAAGTCAAGGAAAGGCATATCCAAGTCCAAATCGGGGATAGTGTGCTAGAAATGCAGGAAGAAAGGACACCTGAAGAAAGATTGTAAGTCTTGGAAGGGAAAAGGAGACATGCAATAAGAAAACAATCATGAAGCAAATGTTACAGGTGATGTGTTGCAAGACTCTTTGATTCTTTCATTAGAAAATATTATTGATGCCTAGGTGGTAGATTCAGGGGCCTCATTCCATGCCACACCTGATAGGAAACATTTTCATGATTATGTTCAAGAAGATTTTGGACAGGTTTATTTAGGTGATGATAAAGCCTGTAAAATCATTGGAATGGATAAAGTTTTCATAAAACAATAGAATGGAAATCAATGGCTATTGAAGGAGGTAAGACATGTTCTAGATCTAAAGAAAAATCTAATTTCAACATGACAGTTGGGAGGTGAAGGCTATCTAACTACTTTTACAGATAAAACATGAAAGGTCACTAAAGGAACCCTGGTAATAGCAAAAGGAGAAAAGGTTTGTACATTGTATTTATGCAATGGTATTTCTAATTTTGTTAATGCTTTAACCTCTACAAGAGCAGATACAACATTGTGGCATCATAGGCTCGAGCACATGAGTGAGAAGGGGATGCATATTCTTCACTCAAGGAATTTGTTGTCAGGTTTGAAGCATGTTGATTTGGAATTCTATGAGAAATGTATTTACGGAAAACAGAAGAGAGCCAGATTCCTCAGAGTTGGGAAAGAAAAGAAGAGCAAAAAATTAGATCTTGTGCATAAAGATGTATGGGGACCTGCTCAGGTATCATCTCTTGGTGGCTCTCATTATTATGTTACTTTTATTGATGATGCAACCAAACAAACTTGGATTTATTGCATCCAAAATAAATCAGATGTATTTGATACTTTCAAGAAATGGAAAG
>APFE031227434.1:0-20089 GCA_000404065.3 Pinus taeda
GTCACACACCATATTTTGCTAGGTTCATGCATTATAGAGGAGAGAGACTCTACATAAGCTGAAGACATTCGAGGATAGCCAAGAACCCATCCCATAGAGGGGGAGTGGTAACATTTATTTGTTCTCTTCACATGTGTTATTATAAAATTATTCTTTACATATTTGGTTTCCATTCGATGATTGGAGTTATTACTCTTTATTTTTGTTGTTTAACTATGATTGTGGCATAGATTAGAATTTGGATTCATTTGGTAAGTGAGCTATGGTGAATTTGGAGAGGAGGAAAAGGCCTTAAACGTTGTTGAGATCGTAGCATGCAAACCGACTGTCACAATCAGGATCTATGGCTTTCAGGTAGGTGCCCTTACTCATCTCTTCAATTTTAGTGGTTTATTTCCTGATTTTTGGCACCTGGTAGCTCCTTGAGAGACCCTTTCACTTGCTCATAGTTGCATCGCTCTTTTTAGGTCCAGAAGTGCGATCTCGCTTGTAGGAAATAGCTAGAAACCTGCGAGCTCACACTTTTTGGGCTGAAAACTATGATTTGTGGCTAGAGGAAGGGTTGGTCTGCTGGCCTAGTGGGGCCTGTAGGCTTATTAGTGTAGACCATTGTTTTCTTCTATTTACTAATAGGACATGTGGTGTTTTGCAGGCATGGTAGAGCCGAAAATCAACTGACATGAATGAGACTTGGATATTCTTCGATTCGAGATCTTGGGGGATCATGCATTTCGAGGGGTGTTGGCTCGTTATGGGGTTCTCAAGCTGGTGGAGAACCCATTGATGAAGGTAGGTGTGCCCTTGCTATTGAGAATTGTGAGCTATTGGGACCCAGAACAAGAGATATTTGTTGTGGAGGGGCACAAGATCGAGCTGACATTACAGGATATTTGCTTCTTGACTGGACTTCCTCCCCTCAGAGTAGTGGGGGATATTCATCTGGTGTTACCTCATGGGAGGAACATTATTGAGTTCGTGGAGCGCCATTGTCGACAGGGTGTTCATGTAAAGGGCATGCCTATCCCACTTCCTAATCTAGAGAGGCTAGAGACACAGGTTGTTGTTGTAGTTGTGTTACAGGACTTGGGTAGCTAGGCGTTCCATCACATCACTAGTGGGCATATGATGTTGGTTGAGAGTGTTTTGGCTGGGACCTACTATGAGTGGGCCTAGATGATGTTGTTGTTGGTGAAATGGTAGTTGAGTCTTTGCAAGAGGCAGGTGAATCGTGACTATACTTTTGGTACAATACTGTGTGTGTTATTCTTTGAGAAGATACCCACTATCCATCCTCTTGTACAGATCCGAGATGGGGACCAACAGGAGCCTAGGATGCATCGCTGGGGGCAGCTACTACAGAGAGTAGGAGGAGGGGGACTCGGAAAGTTGTTCAAACTAGAGTTTTTCACACATTGGGATTAGATGTCCCTTTACATTAATGACTACCCTTATAGTGGGAAGAACTATCAGGGGAATCCTGACTTTCCACTTCCACCTATGCGAGCATGGGGACGAGACGATAAGTGTTAAGTTGTTATGTTTTATGATGAATTTTATATTTCTATCACATGTATATGGTACTGAGTGTGAAATATGTTGTATGCAGACATAGCACCAGTGAAGTCCGTAGGATATGCAGGTCAAGCACAACGCCTACAACTATAGATCAAGGGACATCATCGTCACAACAGGGTCTAGAGGATACTACATGCTTGATGATTTGCATTGTAGGTTTGATGTGCTCTTGACTAGTCTTTTAGAGTGTGGATGGAACAACTTAGAGGACCCATAAACAAATGAGTGCACCAGTCTTCCCTCAAAATGGTGAGGTATCATAAGGTACATGGCGATGGAAGGTCAGGTAGTACATGATGTACATGCAGGTGGAGCAAAGCGTTTGGTGTAAGATACTCTAGATAGTGACTAGATATATGGACATGTGGCTCCCTTTGATTGTGATTTTTGTAACATGCTATGGGCATGTCAGATGTATTTAGAGCTATGGATCCAAATACTTTTATGATACATAATACAATTATTGGTGGCAGATCCAATGCACATGTTGTTTTAATGGACTAACATATGAAAGGGGGTAAAAATGGCCCATGCTATCGAGGCTAGGTTCCGAGAAAAGCGACTTACACCATCAACATGATTGATATACAATGTGGATGATGGATCCATCTAAAAGGTGAAAAATAAAATGGATGAGATTATGCAATCTACCTAAATTCACGCCAAAAATAAAGAAACACAAATCAAAGGGATGTGTTATGAGAAAAATTTCTTGAGGTAGAGCACATTCAGAGAGTTAGGAAGGAAATGACCTTCAAAATCCTCTAAAGAAATGCCCCCTTACTTAAGGGTAGGGGTAATCAGGGGTAGACATAGCTTCCATGGTGTCCTCATCAGGTTGGGAGATGGGTGGATAGGAGGAAGACTAACTACATGATGTGGCATGATTACCTCATTCATCAACCTAAGAAATAAGGTTCACATACGCATCATATGGAATGGTAGACGACGGACTAGTAGATGGAGGATCTATTGATGTTGAGACGTGGGATTCTTTTGGAAGAGGTTCGATAGAAGCATGCACAAAAACCTCAGAAAGGTTTTCCTGCGAGGAACTCAAGGATGACAACAGGTAAAGAATGGGGCCTGTGGTGTCTGCCATCTCAACATCAGGGGGAGGGATCACAATAGTAGGGCTAGAGTCTCCCTATTCTGGTTGACTAGTGGTACCAAAATCCATAGGTAAAGGAGTAGAGGTTCCACTATGAGTGGCCTCATATTCACGAATCATCCCAACGCAATCACGAAATTCATCGAAATGAGGGAAACAATGAGAATACTGACCATGAAGATGGCACAAGGCACAAGGGTGGTTTGTGTGAAGCATTTTGAGTTTCTTAGGTGGGACCATTAAGTTAACATGGACTTCTCGGATATTCCACTTAGGGAACGCTTCATGAACCAAAGATTTAAGTTGAGAAAGTTTAGGATAATTGTTGGTGGCGTGCCCAACAACCTGACACAAAGCACATGCGAGTGTCAAATTTGGGGCCTCGTCCTACAAATCTTTCCTTTTAGCTTTGACACTCTGGCCAAATTCCTTTGCAACAAGAGTTGGTTCTTGTTGAGGTTTTAATGGAACTGAAGTAGCAGCAAGGGTCTATTGTGCTATACAACCCCACCCCCCCATTTCAATATTTTTCTTAATTTTATTCTAAGATGCTAAATAGGAGATAGGGTCCCTTTAGTTTGTAAAAATAAATAAAATCTTTACATATAAATCAATTTCTTTGTTTCTCACTTTTTAAATAAAAGTGATTCAAAAAACCCTTTAAAAACAACACACATCGCAAATTGCAATCGATTAAGGTTAAGGAACATACAATCTGTATGATATTATTGTGATCTGAAAGTCTCAACCTTATATATTCTTAAGAAAATCATTGACAAACATGCGATATGATAAAGTGATCGCATATCGCCTATTGCATCGTAGATTCCAAGTGATAGGTTTAATAGGATATTAAAACTTTGTGATGCAATAAGATTCTTGCATCAAACTCACATATTGCAATCCCAATGGAAATAAGTGATAATCACCTCGGGCATGCACAATGTGATTTTTTAATATAATAAAGTGGTTTAATGATAATACAGAGAAAAGATGATACAGGCAGTCAAATAAAGATTTTCCCAACTCTATGTGTCAGGTCATCATTGATCGCAATCACAAAAATTAGAAAGACTCTTAAAACATGGCACTTACACCTCCCAACTTGCAATATGTGATGGCTCTTCAATAGAATATATATTGAAGATGCTCATCGCAAAGTCAGAAAGTTTATGAATCACATTCTAATTAGGCCTTAACAAAACTGCGATGCGATCTATTTATTGAACATTTAAGTTTCACATCATTAAATACGACAAAACATTAAGAACAATAATGACTTCAGTCCTTCAAGATTTCATCGTTCATGTTAATATTATTTCACTATATGAAATCTTTCGCACCAAATACTCTTGCCCTAATTTTCGACTTTACTATTATCACCACTATATGTTCAAGAATTAGCCGCTCTAAAAGTTTAAGTTTATCTATCTTTTCTATTTCATATAATTGCAGTTTGAATATGGAAGTATGTAGCCAGCTAAAATGAGAAAGAAAGCCCGAATGATGAAAGCTTCTCCAGTAGTAGTTGAAGGAACACAAAGAGTTGTGTTGATCTCAGATACGACATGTCAGGACAATGGGAAAATTTCATGGGAAGGCATATATGATATGACGGGAGAGGAAAAACCTAAGGTAACTAAAGGATAGGCAACAACGCATGGACTTGTAGAACCTGAGAATACACTATGTGATTTAGCCAACTTTTTTCTTCATAGAATAGTTGCTCGACCAAAGATTTTGCCATACAATGACATGGTAAAATGGGTAGTTGAGGGATCAATATAACAGACATGATGTTATTCACAGCCGACGGAAGATTGTTTGGATCCTTTAAGCTTGAGGACTTGAATAAAATGTATCACTTGTCGGAGTCCCATAAGTGGTATAAGAAATCATTCCTTGAAGCTTTCATGAAGGAAAATGAAATAGAATCCGACCCCATCAAACAATGGAGGAACTTCCCTAACAAACACAAGCACGATTCATCTGGTATGTATTTTGAGGACTCTCTAGCATCTCCATATTGTTATGCTACCACAATGAAGTGTAGGCTATTTGGAAGCCCAAATTCTGCTAAGTTTTCATTGAAATGGTCACGTTAATAGAAGCAACATTGAATTCTTTCGTGATGGATTGGGCTACTATCTTATGAGACAAAATGGTAGTCCAAATACTTGACTATAGGAAAAACAAGTTTGTGACCACTCCAGTTGTCCTCCATTCTATATGAGTGCCTACATAGTCGACACCATTTGTTTCAATTCTAATTTTCCTATCATGGGATGGAAATGGACTATTCAAGACCCAACTCCTATCCATATTTACCATAAAGACCTATGTAAGAAACAATATAAGATGAATTTTTACAAGATTTTCCATGGCTTCATCCTACCCATTCATCAAGCCATCTTTAATATACTGGCCTGTCGGCTGTCCAAGGAAGCTAGCATCGATCTAACTTCAATTGGCAGTTGGTTTGGGGACGAATTATTTACATACATTAGGGTTTTTGGCAGCATTACCAACCCGCATGTCCTTCCCCTATATTTCCTAGATAAATTATTGGTTAGGGAAATAGCCTGTTAGACAGTTGAAAAAAGGCTTACAAAAAATCTCAAAGATGCCAAGAAATAGTTATGCCCTGCATTTCCAGTTTGTTGCGGCATTTATTCATTACATGATTATAAGCACGCCCAAATTGAAGTCGAGAAAATAGGGGGTTTGAACCTAGTAGTTATTCCCAAAAGGCAGTATGACTTGAATAATTTTTCCTTTTATTTCACTACTCAGGTAAAAGTTAAACAATTCATCCATGAGAAAGATGAATTCGGTGACTTCTTCAGATCAGCCGAGTCATTCTCACAAGTACACCACATGGAAAAGTTTAAGCTAGGACCAGGGAAAATGGAGCAATTCATCCAGTATAGGATGTAAAGGCTTCAAACAGTGCCACTGGACTTGTTAAGTATTGTACAAGTCATCCAGCAAACAGCGCAAAGGACAAAGTAGGAGAAAAATTTTGAGGTAGTCAAGACAACAGAGAAGGCAAAGGAACAGTTGGACACAAATGTTCACATTGATATGATATTGATCAAAGAATGGGAACAATTTGATCAATAGATTAAAGGTCAGAGTAATACCCAAACTATTATTGCACCAGAATCTCCCTTAAAACAACAGCCCCTCATTCATGAGCCTATGATTGATAGACCATCCAGAATGGACTCACCCCTAAAGGAAATCGAGGTAATCCCTTAGTATCCTTTGTCGAAGATTACACTTTGCATAGAATAGATTCCACCATTAGATGTGTTTTATAGCCCTAAACACAGAGCTGTAGTCAAAAGGTAGTGGAAAAAGAGAAAGATAGGTCAAGTATTAGCGACAATTCCTCAAAGTGAATCCATGAATATTATTTGTTGAGACTCATAAGTTAATCCCTCTAAGGACTTGACCAAATTATCTCAGTTTGCAGGAGCATATACAACTACCATGATTGATAAAGCAACCAAAGTTAATCAATTGCTCAAAGAAAAGGATCAAAGGATTAAACAACTAGAAGAATAGTTAAGGGAGGAAAAACAGAATATTGATCAGCAAGCTATTGAAAGACAACAAAACCTATCTCAGGAATTTGAACAACTAAAATTGGCACATCATGAAGAGATCAAGTCTAAGGATGAGAAAATAAATCAACTACAACTCTCAATAGATCAATTTAAAGACAATGCCCTAATTGAAGAGTTTAAAAAGGAAGCCAAAGAAGTAAACAATTTCTTGTCTCAATAGCTAAACCAACACTGCCAAAAGATATCTCTTATTCATCTGCTATGTATCAAAACCAGCACACTGATAGATCAAGAAGTCAATTCCAGATTGGAATTTGAAGATGCGGATGACAAGATTACAAATTACATCTCTTGGCAGAAGATAGGAAATGGAAGGGCTACTAAATCACCAGTAATTGAAGAATCTCACAAAGAGATATTATTTTCAGAATGGGAGACACAACTAATCAAAGCAGAAATGGTAACTTCCAGGGCCAGGGTAGTGAGGAACAATATCATTGAACTGATTAATGATGACTTACACAGTGCCAATTTAATTTTTGAATGTTCCCTAGAAAACCTTCCAAAAGCAAAGGTGTTAGAAAAACAATGGAAGTAAGATTTGAATACCAAGGAGGAGAAAATCAAAAAATTAAAAAGATTCAACTGGGATGCACATCGGTTCTACTTGATCAAATTGCATAGTCAACAAATCACAATCAAATTTCTTGCTGATGTAGCCGATTGCATGATGCGAAAACTCTCAGATGAAGTGTACACATGTCAGCTGCATGCTAGGATGAGTCATCCACCAGAAGTCCAAATTATGCTCGAGATTTGTCAATTAAAGCCGTAGGTGGAATGATAGATGCGATGCATCCTTTGAGTTATTTCAATTCTATTTTTATCACCAAATGCCATATTTTGAGAGAGGTTGTTCCAATCACTTCAAGCACTTTTTATGAATAATTTGTTCTATTTTTACTATAAATACCCTTTCATGTCATTTTAGAAAGGGTCCTGAAATTGTATTAAATTAGATTTAAGAAGATAACACTTCTGCACTTTTGGATTTATTTTTTTAGAAGATATGCATTGCAACTTTATATTTGGAACCAAATCAGTTTGTATGGTATCAATGGTTTTTCTCTCGTAAATAAATTGTCACTTGGGAAATTTTTATGGAAGAAATGATAGCACATTATGAGGATACAAAAAGACACACCTTTTTTAGCCAAATTATAAATCTCAAACAAAAGGGTTCAATGATGGAGTACATTGAGGAATTCCAAAAATTGAATATAAGGATAAAATATGTTCCAGAGGAGCATAGGGTTGATGTTTTCATAGGGAATTTAAATGATAACAACCAACATGAAGTTCACCTTTGGGAACCTGATCCATTAGAGAAGGCATTTAGGTTGGAAAGGAAATTGGAATGAAAAATTATGGCAACCAGGAAGCCCACCACTCACAACTATAAAGATTGAAGTGTTGTTGCCCCTAGCCTTCCACAGCCTACAAGGTTGACATGACAACAATTGCAAGAAAAAAGAGAAAAAGGGCTTTGTTACAGTTATGATAGAAAATACACTAAAGATCACAAGTGTGTTGAGAAGAAATTATTTTACATAGATTGTGAAGAGGAGAAAGAAAAGAAACAAGAAATGTCAAAAGAAGAGGATATACACTAGGAATAAACCCTAGAGAAAGAAGAAATGAATCCGACCATATCTTGTAATGCATTGGATGGAATTACCACTCCTCAAACTATCAAGATAGAAGGACATATCAAGAAGAAAAAGTAATAGTGTTGATTTATTCGGGTAGTACCCATAATTTTATTCATTGTAAGATACCCAAGGAATTTAATTTCTTCCTATATCTAGCACCAGAGTGTCAAGTGATGGTTGCAAGTGGAGGAATCATATATTGCTTTCGAAAGTTCCATGATATCAAGCTATCCATGGGAGAGTATGTATTGAATATCCCAAGGCTTTCCATTCCAATGAGTGGTGTTGATGTTGTACTAGGAGTCTAATAGGTACAATCCTTGGGTACAATAGGTTTAAATTTTCAATAAATTCATGAAATTTTTTTCGGAAGGAAAGGAAGTTGTATTAAGGGGTATCTCAAGGAAATCGGGAAAGATAATCAGCTCTTATAGAATGACAAAGCTTCTAAGAAGAGAACAACATGGCGTAATTGCATAATTATTTTCATTAGAGGTTCCCACATCAAAATGATCTATCTCTCTAGATCTCCAAAGAGCCCTGGACAATCATTCCAAGGTATTTGATACTCTCAAAGGCGTCCAACCTATTCGTGATCACGATCATGCTATTTATTTGATTCTAGGAAGTGTTCCTCCAAACATCAGGTCTTACAGGTATCCATATGCCCAAAAGAATGAAATTGAATGTATGGTTACAGAAATGCTAGAGGTTGATATAATTCAACCTAGTCAAGGTTATTTCTTTGCTCCAGTACTATTGGTGCACAAGAAGGATGGATCATGGCGAATGTGTCTAGATTATAGGGAGCTCAACAAACTCACTATTAAAAATAAATTTCCCATTCCTATCACTGATGAATTATTGGATGAATTGGATGGATCAATTTACTTCACCAAGTTGGATCTTCATTCAGGATATCATCAAGTTAGAATGAAGACTGAAGACATTCCTAAAAAAACATTTAAAACTCATGACGATCATTATGAATTTTTGGTCATGCCTTTTGGCCTTACCAACGTGCCTTCTACATTTCAAGGTTTGATGAGTTCCATTTTCAAACCCTTCCTTAGAAAATTTTGGTTAGTATTTTTTTATGATATACTAATCAAAAATAAATCTTGGAAGGATCATATTAAACATGTTGACAGGGTGATCAAACTATTGGAGAAGAAACAATTATATGCAAAAATCTCCAAATGTTTCTTTGGAGTACAAGAGTTGGAATATCTAGGTCATATTTTATCTCATGAAGGTGTTAAGGTAGACCCTAGAAACATTAAAGTAATTAAGTAATGGAAAATTCACACATCAATAAAGCATCTGTGAGGATTTCTCAGGTTGATAGGGTATTTTCACAAGTTTATTAAGAATTATGGGAGAATAGAAGCACCTCTAACAACATTAGTGAAGAAAGATGCATTTTCATGGACTCCAAAAGCAACAATGGCCTTTTAACATCTTAAAGAGGAAATGTGCCAAGCATTGGTCTTAGCTACACTATACTTCAAAAAAACATTTATTGTGGAATGTGATGCCTTAGGAAATGGAATTGATGTTGCTTTAATGCAAGAAGAAAGACCCATTTCTTTCAAAATTCGTCCAATCAAAGGAAAGTATTTACACAAAGCTATTTATAAGAAGGAAATGTTGGTAATACTACATGCACTTAAGAAATGGTGACCCTATGTAATGGGAAGATACTTCAAGGTAAAAATGGATCATGATAGTCTAAAATACTTCTTAGAACAAAGATTATCTTTAGAAGAGAAGAAAAAATGGGTCACAAATATGTTGGATTATGACTTTGAAATCATCTACAAAAAAGGGAAGCAAAATGTTGTGGTAGATGCACTCTCAAGAAAGGATGAGAATGTGGAAGCATTGCATTGAGCCATTTCTATTATCTACAAATATTGGGTAAACAAAACAAGGGATGAATGTAAGAATGATGAAGAAGTGTGAGCACTCATTCAAAATATACAACAATATCCCAATACATCTAATACATTTAGCTAGAAAAATGATTCGTTATGGTAGAAAGATCGCTTATACCTATGTAAGAATTCTCAACTCAAACAAAATATTCTTATGGAATTTCACACTTCTCCCTTAGGAGGGCACTCAGGATTTTTAAAAACTAACCACAAGTTTAAGAAGGAATTTTTTTGGGATGGCCTTAAATCAAATATTCAAAAGTTTTTAGTGGAATGTTTGGATTTTCAACAAAATAAATTTGAAACAATTAATACCCTAGATCTATTACAACCTTTATCCATTTCAAACCACCGTTGGGAGGAGGTTTTAGTGGATTTTATCATAGGTTTACCCAAGTCCGAAGGAAAGAGTGTCATCATGGTGGTCGTTGATAGACTTACAAAGTATGCACACGTTTGTGTATTATCTCATCTATTTAAATACAGTATAGTTTCTACTGCATTTATGGAAACAATTCAAAAGCTACGTGGAAACCCAAAGATTATTGTAAGCGACAGAGATCCCATTTTCACTGGAAATTTTTGGACAAAGTTATTTTCTTGTCTCGGTACTCTAGTAGCTCATAGCTCATCTTATCATCCTCAATATAATGGGCAAACTGAGAGAGTAAACAAATATTTGGAAGGATAGATTCGTTACTTTGTCTTTGATAAAAAAACATAATGGGTCAAATGGTTTCCTCTGGTTGAATGGTAGTATAACACTTCCTTCCATCTTCTAGCAAAAATGACCCCATATATGGCAAATTATGGATATCATCCACCATCCATCACATCATATTTAAGAGAAAATTTTAAGGTTCAAGCATTGGAAGATCACATCGAGCATCAACAACAAGTTCTCCAACTCTTAAAGGATAACCTCACTTTCGCGCAAAATAGAATGAAATAATCGTAAGATCAACATCGCAGTGAAAGAAGTTTTGATGTAGGTGACTGGGTACTCCTACAACTACAACCATATGAACAAATATTCCTCAAGCAAGCTAAGAAGGATAATAAATTGTCACCAAAGTATTACGGTCCATACAATGTGTTACAAAATATTGGTACTATGGCATATAAATTGGAGCTTCCTACAACTTCTTGTGTACACCCAGCTTTCCATGTTTCATGTTTAAAGAAGGTTATAGGTGACAAGCTCCTAGTTCAAACAATATTTCCAGAGCTTGATGAGGAAAGAAAAATCTTATTAGAACCTAAAGCAGTCACATAAACAAGAAATTGATGGCTACAAAATCGATCAATTTCGGAGTATCTAATCAAGTGGAAGAACTTACCCGCTGAAGATTCCACACGGGAGGATGAGAATTTTATACATAATTGTCTAGAACTTCTCAAGAATTGAGGTCAACACTTTTTTGAAGGAGATGGGCATGTTAGGTCCCTATAATACTAGTTACCCTCCCATTAATATTTTCATTGTAGCCCTTATTATTATTGTGCCCCTATTGTCCCCATATTGCTATTAGTGTGCCCCATAGAAGCCCACTATTGTTATTGTAGTGCCCTTATATTATTATTGTTATGTCGTCTTTGATTATATTGTCACCCCTTAGACTCCTATATATAGAAAGGAGGTTTAGTCATTTGTATCATCCAAGAATTGTTCATTTGTGTAATGTAAAGGAGGTTCCCCCCTCGAAGAGGTTGATTTTGAAGTCTTTGATCTATTGTTTCTATCTTTTTCTCACTGAGTCCATAACATTCTTTGAATAATAAAAAAGAAAACCTAAAAACTAAGAATAAAATAAAATATATTTTTAGTCTAGGTATTAAAGAAATAAAAAAAAATAGAAAAGAATATTGACCAATATATAATATAAATTATTTAATTTAATTTAATTAATCAATATATTCATTCAAAATATAATAATAATAAAAAATTTAGTAAATTTATTGACCCAAAAAAAATGAAGAACTGACAGGGACCTAATGGTCACTAATATTCCAACCATCATCCATATTTAGATTGTAAGGTTTCCTATCAATCTCAATGGCCTCCCTAAAATTCGATGAAGAAAATGATTCACCCTTGCAATGACTCGAGCCTCCTCATGCAAATGTGATGTTTTGTCTTTTCCGCATGCTCTGCCAAAGCTGTGGAATGGGTCCTCGCATGTTTTGTGTAAGTTGCGTGCTCATGGATACTTTGATTTATCGAATGGAGAGTTTCACAAATGTAGAGGGTCCTGCAAGAACATGGAATTTCGTAAACACGTTTCATGTTCTTGACCAGGTCTTTAACAGACCTTAGGGACCTTCAAATGGTGTTAATGGGCCTAAAGGTAGAGGGAACCTTATGCTTCCTCAAGGTCCTAGAAATCGTATCAATCTTCCTTTTGATGAAAGGAAGATGGACACCCGAAATTTGATCATTGGATTCTTTCTTGATTGAAAAACCTTTGCTAGCCCTGAGGAAATATTTGAACCATTGGTGCTAACTATATCCATTAATATTGAACACATTAAGAATATGGCCTTTTTCATTGTAAAGGTGGTTTTCGTTAGAAACTCTTATTGCACTAGTAGCTAAGGTGTTGAGAACACTCAGATTTTGAGCAGGGAAATGATGAGACTTAGCATGAAGATACTGCTATGCATGAGTTTTCTTCTAAAATACCTGGTGGGAAAAATAACCATCATCACTCATTGAAATGAGGACATCAAGCAAAGGTAGACAACCAACAACCTCACATTCCATGGTAAACTTTATGGAACTAGGCTGATTGTTTAGGTGTTGAAAAAAGAGATCCAACTTTTCCCAACCATGAGGCCAGATTATGTAGGTGTCATCCGCACATATTTCCCAGCACTTCAGTCTGAAAGGAGAAGTGGACAAAGCCCTAGATTCAAAATCTTCCATGAAAAAATTAGCCACTATAGGAGAGATGGTTGAACCCATGTCAACACCATATGTTTGTTCATAAAATTCTCCTTCAAAGCTAAAGAAAGTGGAAGTAAGACAGATTTCAACCAATTTAGCAGTATATGGAGCTGTGATCTGTTTAATTATTTCAATGGCCTCATTTATAGGGTTATTAGCTTAAAGGGAGACCACATAAAAACTAACAAGAATATCACCAAGATTCAACTTAATATCCTTTAACTCATTGATAAAAGATTAGGAATCTTTAACAAAGGACACATGACCAAAGGAATCTTTAACAATGGACAAAGGAATATTATTGTCTTACGATTCATGAATGTGTTTGAAATGTCTTTATATTAATAATTTTATTTAGAAATAAAATGTATTTTTCATTGCTTTCTAGTTTAGTATCAAAGATATATTGTGATTTCATATGGTGTAAACATTTTGATTTGGTCAAAATAAATAAAAATAAAAATAACACTATGTTAAAATAAAAATTATGCGTTATTATTTTTTGTATCAATTTTGGTTTAGTAGTTAAGGTAAAGTTTAAAATAAAAATTAAACCTATGTTAAAATAAAAATTCTACATTATTATTTTTTATTATTTTTTTTGTTGGGTTGTTAAGGTAAACTTGACTTGGGAAAATTATCGATGGTTTTTGAGCTTCAAGTTTATCAGAACCCATGCTATTGCCCATGGTATTCATGTGGAATATAGCCTATTTAAAGCGGAGAATTAAATCAACCTAGATCCATCTTAACTCTAGATCTACTAAGAACATGGTGGATCCATAGTTAATATTGATATAGGCAGGTATATATAGGAGTTAAGATAATTAACACTATTCCCATTTTTATGTAATTTATATAAATCATTATAATTAAAAATAAAAGGATAATTTTATTAATATTAATAAAGGTCATTATTGAATTTAGGATTCTCTGATCCATATCATGAAAATTAAAAAAACTTTTGGCAAAAATCACATCATCATAGTGTTGTCGATACATTTTGAACCATATAGTTGTTGAAGAATCTAGGGCATGCATAATTACATTGATTCTTCGTTACATGATAACAATTTGTGAAGTGTTTATATAATTTATCTTAGATTGATGTTTACTTCATTATTATCATGTATATGTTAGCTTCATCAAATTTCTATCAAAAACAAAAGATACAAGAACACAAAGTATTTGGATTTCTGCCAAGGCCAAAAACTCTCCCTCTTGGAGAGGAAAACCCACACAAAATTATTCTTATAGATATTTCCTTGACAAATACCAAGACCATGACCCTTGACACAATCTACCACTCCATATTTGTTGGGATCATCATCCTTGTTGCACCTTTGAGGTCTCCATTACTGCTACCATCATTGAGAGTACTACTGTTGCACCTTAAGATCTTCACTGAATTGATCCTTTCACCATGACTGGAAATCACCATTGAGATGATCTATGTACCTTCATCGAGATCATGTTCTTCAAGAATGAGATCATGACTAATATGTATGTTATGTACTACACGAACATCCTCTTTAGACCATCATAAAGATCATGATTATAGTCAGAATCATGACTATCCTATAAGGTATGCAGAGATAGGTTGATTACTATGATCCTTTCCATAAAGACTGTGAGATAGTAATGATTATGCAAAATTATTGTGATCTTTCTTTCTTAGGACTACGTCTGCACTTTCACTGAAGTTGTTGTAGCTTATGCTAGGATTATATCATTGTGACCCTTCTCCCCACATGATGTCTAGAATGTGATCGTGTTAGTGGTAGTGACCATCAAGTGATTGCATATAGAATAACTACCTAGATTGTGATAGTCACAATCATGGATGCTTCTTCCCATCATATTGAGACTACCAAGAGGGCTTCACCAAGGATGTGGCTCACTGTGCCATCCAGAGTCTTGTTTTCTTACGGCTATGTTCGAGATTATATCTAGCCCAGAACGTATGTTAATATTGTGCCTATATCTGCATCTTTTCATGTTCTATCTATTCGAGGACTGTACCTTCAGATTGAAGGTATGCCAGGAGGGTGTTAATCTAGGTTTTTCTGCTCCTTATATCCGTCCGAGGAGGTAGATGAACTCTAGATCTAACTTACCAAAAATGTGAATCCTCTGCTCCTTTTACACTTGAAAATTCAGAGACAGATTTTTTTAATTTTCTTGTGTTGTTTTCACTGACCCTTCGTGGGTATTTATAGTAATTTTCCCATATATGTAAGCCCACATGAGTTTGTGAACCGTCATGACTCTTTATTGGGCCGAAATTACTTTCATTTTCTTAATTAATTTGATACTAGACCCAACATGAATAGCTTCTTTTGATTTCGCTTGCAGATTTCTTTGGAGGATTTTTCTTGGTCTTTGGAGGGCTTCTACACACCTTTGTGGACTTGATTACATTTACATAAACTCATGAAGAGTTTCAATACACATAACGTGACTCTTTGAAACATAAATAAATCCTAAAGACATCAAGAAAAATTCTTTCATCTAGTGACACTTCTTGCTCATGAAACCCATGTAGCCAGGCATACAAAAATAATTTATTACATCAATTACAAAGATTGCGCCATTATGAAGACCGAACCTAGTTACACTTTCTTCAACACTCCCTCTTAACTAGGGAGGTATTCATAATGGTACTTTGTCATTCTTAATCTAATGAATTTCTCACAAGAAGAATGATATTTGCAATCCATATGTTATAGCATTTCAACCAACATTATTTCCATTTAGTAAGGCCTTGATTAATAGCTCTATTGCTCACTTAGATCAAAGCACAATGTTGGTGAGACCAATGACTGATAGACACACATCATCATTGTCTCTCTTAGGGTCATACCCACCTGGGTGTTCTCTGAGGATGCCCTACTAGGACTATTATCATCTTGGGTTCCCATCCCTCAAGAATATCAGTCCTCTTGCCCACTCTTATCTTGGATGCCCTACCACATCCTCAAAGAGTGTCAGATTCCAGATGATTACACAATCCTCCATTCTTTCTTCCAAGATGATGACAAGAATTTTGGGTCTAACTCTTCCTCTTAATCAGGGATGAGTTCCAAGTTTCTATTTTTCTCAGAAACTTACTCGAGTTCCTTTGCTCATAGGAACTTCCCAGAGCTCCCTCTTACCCAAGGGCTCTATCATTAATGCTTTATAGGGTCTTCTAGTTGACTAAAAATCCAATACTTTGATGTCATCAATTTCTTCACATGTAGAGTTCAACCATCCATCACTTTCCTTCGTCATGCCATTCCTTCTTTCCAGGAAAGTATCCTCCTTGGCTTTACATATAGGGCTTCCTTCATAAGCTCATCTTTCTTCACTTTTCTTCAATAGTGATTGCTCTGGATCACAAGGTAAATAGTTGTGACATCCTTCATAACTCTCCTTTCCTTGATCCTGCACACATACCCAGACTTTTCCAAGATTTAGACACCAAAAAAAAAATTACATATTACCTTTTGGTGATGTCATTCTTCTAGTGACATCTTCTTATAGGCATCAATAATCTTGCATACATGTTGACACATCTCCCAATTATATTTGTTTTTAAGGGTCCTGATCGTTTTAGACTTCCATCAAAGTCTTCACATCATTCCGGGAGGTTTCCTAGTAAAGTCTACCCAACCCTCTGGATGTTAACTACCTTCATCATGGTTGCATGTTTCACAATCCCTTTCATCCTCATGTCTTTCATTCCCAGGAGCTCTCAGAGTTATTCAATGGTAATAAACTACCTCATACTACATTATTACTACATATTATGTTTATTTCATCTAGTCTAACTTATGCCTTTTTGCATCCTTTCCCTTTTTATCATGCTTGATCAATTTTACCTACAACCATATAACATGAAATCAAATACAAATACAATTAGAAGTATACATACCTCATTTTTTTCTTCAAGCTACTTTATGCAGCTTTCTTGATTGAATGGATCTTCAATCCATTGATTAGCTTCATTATATCATCATTCCTTTATCTCATGATTTCCACAAATTGGAAATCCTGATGAAACTCTTGTTTCCTTCCCATACTAGGAGATCCTCCATTTAGATACTCTTTAGAATTTAATATATCCCCATCTGGGAAATGTTCCTTTGACCTGGATGACTTCTTCTTTTCTATCAATGTACAATGAGATTCCCAAGAACTATATCCTTCATGATTCATATGAGCTCTTGTTTTCATGATTTCACGATGCATCTTTGTACCATGATCATATATGCAAGGACTTCTTACATGATCCTTTTGAGAGGGAAACCATCTCATTTATAATGGAGATCCATTATTCCCTCTTTATCTGATCTCTCTTCATATACCTCTATCCTTCTCACGATATGAGTTCCATAGTACCTTTTTGTCTTTTTAACATTCCTTTACTTATCTGCACTTATTTGAGTTCTATCAACTTGTCTTTCTCTATCTGACATAGAGACCAAAAAACTATTTATGATGATTTTCCACTTTGCTTATTGATGATGATTGTATATTCATATTTTTCCCAGATCTCTCAATTGAGATCTCATGAAGATATTTCTTCATTCTTTGGCACCTTATATACTTCATTTCAGGGAGTATATCCTCTACCATTTCATGTACCCCTCTTGTGTCTCCTTTCTTACTTCATATAACCTTAACAGTTCTTATGACTTTAAAGGAGATGTTGATGTGCTGACTTTATCTCTTCATAAGGATTCTATCAATCTTATTGCAAGACCTTTTGATGACCTATCTAACCCATCAATCTTCTTACAATGATGAAGTCATTAAACCAAACTTAATTATAAACTAAAAGATACTTACTTGATACATGAAGATGAGATCTTCAACTTGATCATTGAGGTACATGCGTTGATTCTACCTCCAGATAGGATCCTTGTTGAAGCTTATCTTCAAGCCTTCAAAAATAATCAACTTGAATATTTGATCCTTGCAACATCAACTTGAGGTTGCTTGTCATGATGTATAGAGACTCATAAATAGAGTTATTAAGGTTGAGTCAATAAACACCTTCATTCTACATCGAGTTATGTCCATATGACTTATGATTGAAGTGTTGTGAGACCCATTGTAGGTGATCTGATTATGTATGCCCTTGAGCATCAAGATTTCGACAATCTGAGATGTGAAGACTATAGAAGTAATGCCATTCTAGAATGGCCTAGATCAAAATTATGGGAGTCACCAAAGTCATTGCCATGAATGTTACATCTTTTGACTATTTTCCTTCAAACCCTTTTCTATAGACTTGATGATGTAGACTTCTTCTAGGTCTTTTTCTTTGATTGAAGATCCTTCAACTAGATTGTTTCCTTGGCCTCTAAATGCCTCTTATCTGCCCCTTTCTTTGACTGTTGAGCCAACCCTCTGATACCATGTTGAAGAATCCAAGTGGACATTGGTGGCCATATGCTAAGTCCACTTGGACCCCCACCATTGATTCTCTGAGCATTTTCAGTTTCCTTAATTGTAGCAAAACTTACTATTTTTAGCAATTTTTTGGGGCTTGAACTTCCGAAGCCATTTTGAGGCCCTAAACGACGTTTTTTGGGAAAATTGGGAGCAACATCTCCCATGAACCAATGTTGCTCTTCCCAAATTTGTAGTTCTTGGATAGATCTCTCGAACGAGATATTGTGCACATCAAACGGAGATCATATGCCAAAGTTACGACCCTAGGAAGTTGATGTACCAATTTACCGAAATGAGGCCCACAATTTGGTGTTTCATCTTCTAGGGTTAGGTTTTTAGATGTTTATGGTTTTCTGTTGTTTCTCAACAATAAATAGGCCTTTGAGCCTCATTGTAAGATAGTTCAAAGGCATGTAGCCACCACATCTCTTCTTAGAGATAAGCTAGCATCGCCCTAGCTGGTTTATTTCCATTATTGTTTGTAAACATATTTCAGTATTTTACATTAATGAAATGAAGTATTATTTATGCTACATATCTATGTTTATGGTTATCTCTATAATTTTTTGTGTTCCTGTTTAAATCAGGATCAGTGGTATTAGAGCGGTCTTCTTTTTCTCTGTTTTTCTTTTCATGTCCCCAACAAGGTTGGGATATAAGGAGTTAGGGCTTGAACTAGTTGAACCTTTGCAAGACCAGCCTCGCAAATCCCAACGGCCTCCCATCGCGGATGAGAAGAAAGATGAGGGGGCAAGATATCTTATCAAAATATTGCTCAAAGAATCCCTCGAGTGACAAAAGGAATGCTATGATGGACAACTTTGCCTAGATCCTTCAGCGGCTACACAGAAGCAATGCACTGGCTTCCAGCAGCTACTATAGAAATGTCACGCCCTTTAAGGTACAAGTTTATTTTGAAATCCCCATATTCGAAGGTCAGATAGATGCAGATGCCATAGATAAATGGTTAATCTGCTAGAGGGTTGTTTTTCTGTTCATGAATTTTCGAGTGCGGAAAAGATTGTTTTCTCTCTTCTCAAAGCAGCCCCCCACGTCAAGGACTGGTGGGAAACCTACTACAAGCAAAAGGATGGAAATATTGGCTCACTATTTTCATCCACACCCACTTGGAATTCATTCCGGGATGCCATCAAGGAGCAGTTTTACCTTGTTGGAAGTTATGAGGATCAATACATTAAGTGGACCATGCTGCAACGGGGAAGGGACCAAGACATGCCGGAGTTTACCAATCTTTTCCATACCCTTTGCACAAATTTGGGTATCGAGGATTCGACGTAGCATTTGATACTAAAATATCGTGGCTGCCTGCACAAGTATATCTAGGAAGAAATAGAATTCCTGAACATCTCCTCACCTGGCACAACATACCGATATGTCGTCAAGGTTGAGCAAAAGTTTAAACAGAAGAAGCGAGACTTTGACCCTTGCCATTGTTTAGTTCCTTAATTGTAGCAAAACTTATTAATTTTAGCAGTTTTTCGGGTCCTAAACCTCCGGAGCTGTTTTGAGGCCCTGAACGACATTTTTGGGGAAAACTAGGAGCAACATGGGTCCATGGACCGATGTTGCTCTTCCCAAAGTTGTATTTCGTGGATAGATCTTTCTAGCAAGATATTGTGCACGTCAAACAGAGATCATATGCCAAAGTTACAACCCCGGAAAGTTGATGTACCAATTTACCCAAACAGGGCCCATAGTTTGGCGTTTCATCTTCTAGGGTTAGGTTTTTGGATGTTTAGGGTTTTCCATTGTTTCTCAACAATAAATAGGCC
>APFE031227447.1:0-11021 GCA_000404065.3 Pinus taeda
AGGCAACACATTGAGCTGCTTTGTGACCAAAGTTATGGCAAGAGAAACATTGGCCATTGAAGAAATTCCTGCGACTTTCATCCAACCGATTATAGTTTCTACTGTCATCCATTCTTGAAGAAAATTGGGAAGATTTTACCTGTGGCTGATTGTAGCTTCTGTTTGTCCTTAAGATAGCCTGCTCCTGATTTTCTTGATAGTCTTTGTTCGTCCTTGAGAAAGTATGCCCCTGATTTACCTGATGATTTCTATTATGCCTTTGCTCACATCTTCTTGCTGCATCAAGATAACTTTTGGAAGTGGAAGCTCAAGAGGCTTCTCCATTATACCCCAGACCTGTCTTGATTAGAGGGGAACGCTGCACACTGATAATCTCATCCAGAGTTTCAGATCCTTTAACAAATTTAAGATTAAGGGTCTTGTTTTTCTCAATTTCTTTTCTAAGAGCAACAATTTCACATTCTAACTTCTCAATATATTTTTCTTTTTCATCAAGTTGAGGTTGCAGAGTATTATTGATCATATTTCTTTCTTCTAAGCATCTTTTGAGATTAGCTATCTCATCATAAACATTACCCACATCTATAGCATCCATATAATCCTCATCTTCAAAGGCCATTAAAAGTTTATAGCGATTACCTTGTTCATCTTCACCGCTATTAGATAGTCCATCACTATCTTCATGAGTGTAATAGCTTTTCTTATTTGCATTCTGCTTCTTGTTCCATCTAACAGGTTCCTTCCCTTTGTCAATCTTATCCTTGTGAGGACATTTGGCAGCATAGTGACCTACTCTTCCACAAGCAAAGCATTTGAATGGTAACTTACCTCGGAATCGTCCAGTGCCCCGTTGAAGATTTTTGACAAAATTTCATTCCTCTTCTTCTTCTGATATGTGTCCAGACTCATAGTAGTCTCCTTTGCCAGAAGCCTTGAAGGTAGCTTCTCTCCTGTCTGATGGTCCTCCTTTCCTCATTTCATAAGCAATTAGAATTCCATGCAGCTGTGACGTTTTAAGATCTTGAAGTTTTTCTTTTTCTTCTATAGCAGAAACTTTAGATTACGTGTAATAATTTTTCTTTTGGAGAATAATAGGAAGCATGCATGTCATCACAAAAGATGTAAGGGTAGTAGATAGGTAATTATTAATATTTTCAATTCAAAATAAAAATCTAAAAGCATTATATAAAAATTAAAAATTAAATCATATTAATAAAAATTTCAAAAATTAAAAATTAAATCATATTAATAAAAAATTTCAAAACAAATAATTATTAACTTAGCCGACCTGTGTGGTTTTCCAATAAATTTCCATCCTTTATCTATTTATTTCCTCTCCGCTGCTCTTCTGTCATCATCATTCTCTCATCCTGAAGGTGGATCCCACTTGGGATTCGAAACGTCGGTTCAAAAATGACAAAACTGTGGATTCTCCGGTAAATTATTCAAAAGATTCAAGCCACAGAAATCTGAAATCCATGAACTTAAAGAATAAAGTGAAAATACATTTTAATATTAGAATTTAAAATAACCCTATAATAACCTGTGCTAAAGTGAAGATGCATTTTAATATTAGAATTTAAAATAACCATATAATAACATGGGTTGAAAACATTGTAATGATTAAAGATAAAGACTCTCAATTGAACTAAGGAATTAAATCATTGCGAGGTATGCACAGTAAAATAATTTAAGTTAATTACCTAAATGAAAATAAACAGATCACCAGAGAACACATAACAGAGGAGAAATGGGAAATGAGACAACTAAAATTTGAATGGGGGAGAAAAAAGGAGAATTTAGCAATTTGGATGACACCTAATTAGTTAAAAGTTAAATAAACTTATAAGAATTAATTTTGGAAAAGTAAATGGAATTAAGGGGACAATTAAAAGCAATTTTAGGGGATATGTAATGGGTGAGAAGAAATGTGGAGAATAAGTTTTTTAATAAAATAAAATAACTTACGGGAGTATATGGGTAAAATGAATAACATTATAATTAAAATTTAGGAAATTACTAATATTGTATGGAAATACAAGTGGTTTCAACAAAAATTAAAATGAGGTATAATTTAAGTGAAAATGTATTTGTGCACCTTAATGTTGGATAGTTGGATGGTTGTCTTAATGTTAAAATTTTTGTTTTGTAATTAGTGTGAACTTATTGAGAATTTGGACAAGTAGAAATTTGTTTTTTGAGTAGGAATATTTTGAACTTGGCTTTTCTCTTCTCTACATTGTTAGTTTCTTTGGTGTTTTTTCTACAGCTTTACAACTCAAAGGATCCAGGGGGGAAAATGGTATCCAAAGAGTAAGTTCAAGGGACCCACAGGGGAAAAGGGTATCCAAAGAGTAGGCAAAATGGTTAAGTGGTGAGTTGATAATGACATTCAACCAAAACTAAAGATTAGATCGTATACTTCTTTGATTCATAATGTAAATAATAATGACTTTTGGACTAATCACATCATTAGGATTTGGTCGACATCTCGAGCCAACTAACATCAATGTTTTAACGTTTCTAACCTTTGTCCTGAGGATGAACCACATTAGTTGGTTCGAACTCTCGACCAAATCCTAATGATGTGATTAATCCGAAAGACATTATTATTTACAAACTTAAATAATTCAGATGTTTCAAGTACTTATTGAATTTGATGCAAAAATCACAAATGCAATCATATTTACAACTAGAGAAGTCGACGCTGGCCTCTAAATCTACTTGGTGAATTCATAATGACAAATTGAGGTTTTGTAAAATTGTTATTGTAAACATTAAAGCAGTATAATTTAATTATGAGCTACATTCTTCAACATCTACTTAAAAGGGAAATGTTAAATAGATGGATTTTATTTGAGTTGGTAAAATGGAGCAAAATGCAATAGAGAAACTCTAGTATATGTGACCGTATGCCAATAACGACTGAATGGTTAGTAAGTTTCATATAACAATAGGTGCTAGAGAATTTGATTAGAATTTGATTTTAATTGATGTTTTATTCTATATTTTTAATTTAGTTTTATTGTATTATTCTATTCCTTTCCATCCCTTATCGGTAGAATTTGTTTGCATTATCGTAGTTAGTGTAAAAGTATTTACCATTGAGAATACAAAATTTACTAGTAGATTATGTTTAGATTATGGTAATTAGTGTAAAAGTATTTATCATTGTGAATATAAAATTTGTATAAAGAAGGCTCGTGGTAAGATCTATTATGCAACTTTTGAAAAAAATGTCAAAGTCAAGGTTGACAATATCATTTTCTTGTAAGAGGTCTCTGTATTTTTTTTTTGATATATGGCAAAAAGGGGAGTTCCAAATTTTTGAGTTGGGAAGGAAAAGGAAAGGTACAAAAGATGGATCAAATAGTATAAATCAGAAACACAAGGATTTCCAGATTACGTGTAATAATTTTTCTTTTGGAGAATAATAGGAAGCATGCATGTCATCACAAAAGATGTAAGGGTAGTAGATAGGTACATAGACACGTAAATATGGTTGTTTTATGTATATGGTTGGGATAGAAGAATACTATAAGTGTATGGAACTATGAAATTGTACTTTCTCTTTTATTTCTATAATGAAAAGAAGCGCTTTTTTCAACTGGAAAAGAACTACAAAATTTGTCATACATATTATTTAAGTCTTAAAGAATGTCGATTGAAAGTATAAAGTATTTATATGGAAAATAAACATTTAGTAAATAAGAGGTTACATGAATCTGATATTTTCATTGGTTAAATTTAAATTGAAAATTTTGCACCTATTGTTTGCCTAAGAGGTTGAACATTAGTAGTTGAGTATCTTGGAAAATAAATGAAATTTCTTTTGTGATTTGTATTCTATCTCTTGGTTAATATTCAACTTTTCCTACAATGAAATAATGTTATATATTATGTTTTTGTCCACAAGCAACAATGATATAAATAAACTCATGCTATATCATATTTCGCCTGAAATTTATTATAAACGTATAACAATTGTTGGTGTACATGCACCTAGTTAACCTTAATTAGCTTCAGTTCAACTCTAGTGCATTTGATGTGCACTTGGCTTTAGTTAGTTAACTCAAGTGCTTACATGTGGTGTGCACTTGGCTTTAGTTAGTTAACTCGAGTGCTTACATGTGGTGTGCACTTGGTTTTAGTTAGTTAGCTCTGGTGCTTGCATGTGGTGCATGTGCACATTATTAGAACATAAAACAGACTTAACTTTAATTATCTATAGTTATTGCATGTAAAACTAAGCTTAACTTAGTTGCTTTATGTATTGATTCTCGAACTAATACTGAGTAAATCAAATTCATTCGTGATTCCATTTTTCTTTTTCAATTTCTTGCAAGTTTGTGCAATTATTCTTCAGTTAGATCTGTATTTGTGCTCTAAAAATTTTACATGGTATCAGAGCTATAAGGGCTTGGATATGGTGCATGAACAATATTTTGCAGGTTTGAAGATCAAAGAATTGGAAATTGTTCAGAGATTTGAATTTCAGATCAAAATATTGGAGAACTACTGCAATTGCTACAACTACAAGGTGAAAGAATGGAGTTCTCACCTTTTAGCTATTCTTACTCCGTATAACTACTTTCAATGGAAGCCAAAGATTTTGCTTCACCTCAGAGGCAAAGGCTTGTATCAGATAGTTATGAATACATAAGTTGAACCAAATTTTGCCATTGAAAAATCCAAATACTTCAACAGGATGGACGAGGATTTTGGTCTTCTATTGTTGTCCATGTGTTTCCATGTGGACACATGCAATACTCCAAATGAAGTCTAGAAAATCTTGGAGAATTTATTCGGAAAGCAGAATGAGATGCGGGCTCATATTCTCGAAAATGAGCTAAATCCCTTAGATCCAAACAACTTTGAGATCAGTCAAGATTTCTTTTCTAAATTCAAATCATTGCTTCTACAATTACATGATTGCGAGATCAATAAAACCAAACAGGAAGGTCAATTGATCCTTTCTATTTTGTCTAAATTAGGCCTTGAATATGTTGTTTTCATTTCTACATTTCATACAATTAGACTTGCAACTGGAGATAAATGGAAAATGCCCAAAATTGATGCATTTATTGAGTCTCTCGTTCATGAGCAGGAGAAGCTCATCAAAATACGTTCATTAAAGTCTCCAAATTCACATGCACTTGCCATGTATGAGAAAGGAAAGTCCAACTCGAAACTAAATCAACAATCCAAAGGCAAAGGAAAGGCAAGAGATCTAGATCCAAGAAGGGGAGGAAATCCAAAACCTCTAGATGATAATATAGGCTATCATCTTGAATCCTCTTGCATGTAGAAGACTATTGATCTGAAGGAAAAAAATGTTCAGCAAAATAATCTTGGTCATCACATTCTAGAAAGTGCCAAGAAGAATATGGAGGAAAAACCATTAGAAACAAGGGGTAATGGTCATGATTTGAATACCCTTCATTCTACACCACAAGAATGGATCATTGATTCAGGAGCTTCACATCATATGGCTTCTTCAAAGGAATCATTTTCTTCTCTACATGCATAATTGAGACCTCCTATTCTCATGGGAGACAATCATGCTCTTAAAGCAACTGGACAAGGAAGAGTGCAATTCAAAGATGTAAGTTTTGAGAATGTCTTGCATATTCCAAGGCTTTTCGTGAATCTTATTTCAATGTATCAGATGACACACAAAGGCACCGTAAGGAAAGTGGAATTTACCCCTGATTTCATGAGAATTTATGATATAAAACCAACTTAAAGATTGCATCTGCCAAGGTAAATGATCAATCTCTTTTGTATACATTTTCTAATTTTGTTCCTCAATCAAATTCTATTTTTCTACTTACGCATGCAAATGAAGAAAGTAGTATTTGACATGAGGTATTTGGGCACTTGAGTTTCAGATATATGCAATAACTTAGCAAGCAAGGGATGGTTAAAGGATTATCGGCCATTGAATTTTCAAGTGGCGTTTGTAATGGATGTGCTCTTGGAAAGCATCCACAAGACAAGTTTGAGAAGGGGCATGCACGGAAAGCCTCTTCACCTTTGGAGCTTGTCCATAGTGATCTCATGGGTCCATTTCCAGTACTTTCAATGAGCAAAGAAAGATATGTGTTTTCATTTATATATGATTACACGAGATTCACTTGGGTTTACTTCTTGAAACTCAAGTCTGAATTTTTTCAACGTCTAAAGAATTTCAAAGCACATGTACAAAATTAGTCTGGAAAACGCATCAAGATACTCTGCAAAAATAATGGGAAGGAATATGTCAACAAAGATATCAAGAATCTTTGTAATGAAGCAGGCATATAGTTCCTTACACTCTACAACAAAATGGGGTGCTCGAAAGGAAGAATAGATCTTTGAAAGAGATGGCCAATTGCATGTTGCATGCAATATCTCTTCCATTAAAATTTTGGGTTGAAGCTATCAATTGTGCCTCATACATCCATAATAGATCTCATAAATCCATTACTGGAAAAACACCTTTTGAGGCTTTGACTAGCATGCAACCTGAAGTCAATCATTTCTGTATTTTCGGATCTCGAGCATGGGCCCGCATTCCTACAAAGAAGAGAAAGGCTTTGGAGCCTCATAGTAACACATGCATGTTTGTTGGATATTCTAATGAAGTTAAAGGGTATAGATTGCTTGATATCAATGCTAAATTGCTCTTTATCGAAATGAGTGTAATGTTCGAAGAAGATGCTTTGCATGCACCACCACATGAACTTGTTAGAAAGTTTTCCTCTCCATTAATTGATGAGTATGCAGATGATACTTCAGATCATAATTCTGATCTAGATGAGCCTTTGCTTGTGACACCTGTTGGACCACCAGTTGTTGAACATCAAGATCATACTTCCTCATGTAGTTCGGAAGATTCTTGACCACTTTTAGCACAAAAATGGCACAACATGAGTGATATCCTAGATGATCCTGACACTATACCTCAATTTGAGGAAGATCCACAAGCACTCTTAGCTATGGAAGCATGCATGTTATGCTCTTGACCTGTGAGAAATACCATAATACCATAAATGCGAAGAAATATAGCCCATAACACATAATGAAATGAGAAAAACTGCAAAGTATTTTATTATTCAGAAATAGATTCAATGTTCACTTGTCTCTTCGAGGGGGCAACCTCTAGCAAAGAAGAGCTCAATTACAATAAAACTCGATGATCTTTCCTTTACTAAATAAGACTATTTATAGCTAAATGACATCCAAAACCCTAACTACTAGTGATCCCTTGCATAACACGGGTTAACCACTTTATTTATTAACTATGGCCCGTTTACTACTAATTGTGGTCCCTTTTCTTTAATGCGGGTCAACCACTTACAATTATTAATGTGGGATTTATTGATTCTCTAACTAACTATGACTATGACACGATCCATTGGGCTTATTACATAAATAAAGGGGTTAGGGTTGGACCCTAACATGCCCTTCCCCATCAAAAGCAACATTGTCCTTAAGGCTGAAGCTACAGAAACTACTAAAGAATAGTGGTTGGTTCCCAGGTTGCATCTTCTGGAGAGGTATCTTTTCACTTGACGAGGAATTCTTTGATCGTGTAGCCGCGAAGATGTATTTCACGAGTATCGAGGGCTTGTTTTGGTTGAAGCCAAAGTGAACCTTCTTCATCCAATTCGGGTAGATTTGTTTGAATTTTGCAACTGTTCCCCGCCACTTTCTTGAGGCATGATACATGGAAGACTGGATGGATTTTTGAAGTGGGTGGCAAGGCCAGTTTGTATGTGACTGCTCCTATGCGCTGAAGTATCTGTAAGTCCGTAAAATTTTGGTGCAAGTTTTTGGAAACCCTTTTCTTTGAGAGATATTTTCTTATATGGTTGTAGTCGCAGGAAGACCTGATCCCCTTATTGAAATGTGCACTCAGAACGATGTTGCTTTGCCTATTTCTTGATGTGATTCTGAGCTTGATGTAGATTTCTTTAAGATGAGCTAACAGGGAGGCATGGTTCTGTAAGAGTTGATCAACTTCCTTCACCTTAGAGCATCTAGGGATATAGGAAATAGGTGAAGGTGGGAGTTGGCCACATTCATCTTGGTGGCTTCATGATAGTTAGTATTATACCACCATTTAGCTAAAGGGAGCCACTGTACCCATTGATGTTGCTTTTATGAAGTGAGGCACCTTAGATATCTCTCAAAACATTTGTTGACTGCTTCTGTTTGACCATCAATTTGGGGATGATAGGTGGCACTTAGTTGGGGTTGTGTGCCTTGTAGAATGAAAATTTCTTCCCAAAATTTGCTGGTGAAAGTGGGGTCACGATCAGACACAATGGAAGTCGACATGCCATGCAATTTGAAGATCTAGTGCAAGAAAACTTGAGCCACCAAAGTGGGGGTAAATGGGTGGGGTAGAGCGCAAAAATGAGCATATTTAGAAATTCTGTCCACAACCACCATGATGACGGATTTGTTGCCCGACTTTGGGAGACCAGTGATGAAATCCATGGAAACATCCGTCCAAACAGAGGCAGGGAGTGGCAATGGTTATAAGTTTCCTGGTAACTTGACGGTTTCTCTTTTGTTGCATTGACACACATCACATTCAGCTACAAAAGTAAGAATGTCGTTTTTCGTGCTAGACCAAAAGAAAAATCGACGAGTGCGAGCATAATTCTTCTGAAAGCATGAATTCCCTACAGCTGGAGATGAGCGAAACTCTGTCAAAATGCGGGTTTTGAGGGTGGATGTTGGCGCTATAACTACTCGATCCCTGTAGTGAAGAATATCATCCTTCCAAGAGTAGTCGGCTGAGGAATTAGGATCTTCTCTCAAGTTATTAATAAGTTAGGAGAGAGAGGGGTGTGATAACCATTCCTTGTGGGCCTCTTCAATCCAATCTGGTATGGGTAGAGAGACTGATAACAAGGTGCTTTCATCATCAAATTGGCGTGATAAAGCATCAACTACTACATTGTCACACCCTTTCTTGTAAATTATCTCATAATCATATCCCAACATTTTGGCTAGCCATTTATATTGTTGTGGCGATTGTTAGTGTCAGTCTTTCTAGCCTTCCTCCAGTGATCAAATATGCTCTTACAAAGTGATCTCAGAGTGTCAAGGTCAAATTTTGTCATTTCATTGAGTCTTCAAGCAAAATTTGGTCACTAGGCATTAGGTCTAGGGTTTGCTCTCACTCTTTTCAAATTTGCCCAAAGGCCCATCCATGTCATCATTCAGCTGAGTCTATCATCATTCATAGGGTTTTTATTATCATCTCAGTGTCTAATGAGTCATCTTACACCTTATCCATGCTTCAGTTGTGCTTTGGCAAGTTCACTTCCCTCTCCTAGGGTTTTGAAGCCAATTTCTCTTGGGCAGTCAAATCATCGGCAAAACTTGTTTCCTGATGTTCATACACCTTCCCCTATCCTTAAAGTACCTTATCAAACACTTCTCATCCCTCAGATCCCCCAAAATCCTCATTTTTGCACAAACCCTAGTTTCTAGTTACAACCTGGCAATTTTCTAGGTTGGGCCTGTGTTTTTCCATTTTGGACCGTTTCCCCTCACTCAATCTCTGAGATTCCACTTTCCCCTACTTCCTAACATCCCTCCCCACTCCCAAAAATTTCCCAAAGAATTTAGAAGCCCCCTATCCCCTTCATCTCGCTTCATTTCGACAGAATTCCTTGTTTCACACATTGGGACAAGTCGCACTCAAATAATGTTCTAGAGAAATCAAAGATGAATTTTAGGAAACTGAGAGAGGTTTTTGTCCAAAACATTCCAAAGAAGAAAACCCTCCTTCACTTTTTACACAGGTGTCATGTTTTGAGAGAAATGTCAAGAAGACCGTTGCCTCAGGAGAATCAAAGACACCTCTGAAGTGACCTTGGGAAAATCAAGTTTTCTCCTAGCTTGGTTGGCCAAATGATTTGATTGATGGGTAAAATGATAACTAGAGAAAGAGATATTTCCAATGAGCTATCATGAGCTAAATTTCAGGTTGAGGAAGGCATTCAAAAGTTGACTGCAACAACCCTCTTCTTTCAGGCAGCCTTATTTGGCACTTTTTGACCAGTCTTGGGAGATTTGATTTTTGACAGGTCAAATCAACTCCAAATTGAAAAATTCCACTTGATTTGGAAATTAGACTCAAAGTCCTTTCCAACGAGCTATCCTGCGCCTAATTCTGAGACCAGGAAGGCCTCCAAAAGCCTCCTGAAACAGGGGTGTGACTAGTCGAGTTTGAGGTGCGACCAGTTGGGCAGGTGCGACTAGTCAAAGCTGCTCCCACAGTGCAATTTTTGAACTGGTGCGACCAGTCAGAGAGGTGCGACTAGTCGAGTTTGGGGTGCGAATAGTCAAGCTGAGTTTGCCAGAAACTTGCTAAATCACTCAAATCGCCCTCCCAAACTGCTAAATCGACCAGGTAGGCTCTAAATTCATGAAGGATGCTAATGGATGATGAAATAATGATTTGTCTCATCATGGTCTCATTCAGCTCGTTGTTTCCCATCAGTTGAGTCAGCAGGGCATTCCATGGGTAGACTTCATTTCTCATGAGGTCTTTACAGTGCCACCACAGCCACAGCTAGAGCCAGAAGCCATTCATGAGGAGGGAGGTCCATCACGCCAGGCAGAGATTATGGTGCCGATACATGTTGTTTCCCCACTACAGTGTACATATCAGAGAGGTCATAGAACCTTGTTTGCAGCAGCTCGAGAGTATTTTCTCCACATCAGGTGGAAGGGGTCTCGTCATCATCATCAGATCAGCGAGTGTTATCTCCACACCAGGTGGAAGGGGCCTCGTTGCCTACAGCAGCACAGGTAGCAGAGAGGGGCAAGCAGCCCATGATTGAGGAGAGAGTGTATGGTGTTCCGGTTATTGATCTTGACGCTGATTCTCCTACCACAGAGCTCAGGGATATTATCCAAGAGCAAAGCGCCAAGATTCAGTCACTGCAAACAAATTTGTTGAAGGCCAAATGGGTAAACACATATTTGGAGCAGCGAATCAAACAGCTGGAGGA
>APFE031227448.1:0-10763 GCA_000404065.3 Pinus taeda
GTTAAACATACCCATACCAGTGCTTGTGCTGACCATTCCTTGCATCCTTAGTTATGCTTCAATTTCTTGACTGTGTATTTTAAAACAACTGACTGCTTCTTCAGCTTCTTTGTCACCTTCAAAGAGCCTAAACCTGCTCTGATACCACTGTTGGGATTTTTCTGGGAAAATCCCAAAAACACAAAATTCAAGCAGACAGAGGCAATGCTCTGTTTCCTTTACTCCGGGATCTTTTGTGCACAGGGAAACTTTAAAAAAAAATTACTGAGGAACAGAGTATTGCACCACCATAAAATGATTTCTATTCATTAAAATAAAATTACTGATACATATTCATCCTCTTTGCTGAGAGGGATTCACCCAAAACATTTCAACAAAATTACTCTGTCTTTGTTGAAATTTTACACCATTGTGTGTAAAAATTTCATTTACATTCACTGCTGTGTGAAAACAAAGATTACAAGGATTTACTGCTGTAAAAGAAAGAAAGAAAATGATCAACACAGTGGTGTGTGGAAAACTACAAATTTACCAAAACTTATTGTTCCCTTTTCACTGCCGTGTGAAACAATTCATGATTTTTTTAATACAAGCTTCCCCCTCGTTTTCTTCATTCACCTAAACTACAAATTTACCAAAACTTATTGTTCCATTTTCACTGCTGTGTGAAAAAATTCATGGTTTTTTTAATACAAGCTTCCCCTGGTTTTCTTCATTCACCTCTTCGCCTTCGCTCCTGCACTGTTGTGCGTTCTATTGTTTCATTACCCCACTTACCAAACTTACCAAAAAAAAATGTTTTACTTGTTCTGCAAAAACAAACTTACGGCAGTGAATAATTAAAAAGCAATAAAATTAAAACTATATGACATTGCCCATGCCATTATTAATTCACGCCCATACATGCAGTAAGAAAAACTTAAATGTTTACCAACACTTATGACAAATTATTAAATCCCTTCATCGAAAAAGTCTGCAGTCAACCAAGCTCTTATTTTACTCCACACAACATTAACTGGAGGCTCGTATGCAACTTCAAATCGAACCGCTGAGGGAATATCGGAAGGGCTCTTTTAACCGAACTTTACCTTGTGTCAGAGGGTGATGTCATGCCTCAATCACGCGTGAACCCTTGAACTTGAACTTTATCGGAGTGCCTATGTACGGAAACCACTTTAAGCGAGAGAGGGTCCCAGAAACTTACCGGCGGTTTTATGGTTTTGCTGCTATGGTTTCGGGGGTTTGGTAAGGCTGGTTTGAAATTACATTTTCAACAGAATACCCTGCCCTGGACTCGTGGGAATAGTAGCCAGATTTGGGCCGGCACCGATGAGAATAACAGGAAGATTGTGGAAGTTGCAAATCTCGACTATGTAACCGTCAGGATCATGGAAGAAAAGCTGGTCCACGTACAAACCTCCATCTTCCACTACACGTTTCTCATATTTTATGTTGCTTTCTTGCAGTGCCTTCTCCACTTTCGCAATATCTGGGGACTGCAAAAGAAAACGAATAATAAGACCAGTAATTAAGCATGTTACGTTGGTGAAAGCTGGTCGTATACTCCAAGGCTAATTTGAAGTATACCTGAAAAGAGATATGGTGATCTCTTGGATTTACCTCGGTTTTTTCAGGGAGAGCATCCGAGGGCTGGCACTGCAACAGATGTATTCCTATCCCGTAGTTGAATAACCTGCATATCACTAACAAACTTGACTTGGGGCGCATGGTGTACAATGGGAAATTTGTAAGATAAATTCATGCGGACCGGATGATTATATCGATATGTAATTATTATCTTACCAAGCTCCTTCAAAATCGAATGAAGATGGTCCCTTCACAAGTCGAAATCCAAGTACAGCTTCGTAGAATTGGGTGGAAGCTGTGACAGATTTGCAGATAAATGAAACGTGATTCAGAGACGAGAAAGGTAAAGGTAAGGCCACAGGACATGGACGAATCTCATCTTCTGCCTGCCCCTTAGTATATTGCCTCAATTCCAACTCATCTCCTCAGTTAATACCTAATTTGATTTGCACGAACTTCACTTAATTATATGAGTTCTGGCCAAGCAAATTAAGGTGAATAAGTAGTACGCACGGACCCTTTTGCAAGAAGGTTTGCGCATTTCCGTGCAGGATTACATCACTAATTGCGTGAAATGGGCGGCTTTTGGGTTGTTTAGTAAACCAAGTAATTGATTGTTCTCTACGAAATAAAACAGTTCAACTCCATATGAAGATTACACTATGCGTCAATATCAACCAGATTGTGGACCCCTCAATGGAGTAGTTTTGATCCATGTGGTAGTAGAGATTTTATGGCTCACTATGATTATTAAAAGGCCAATGATTGACTTTTAATATCATGATATGTAGATAGTTCATCACAGTTGTGAATTTTAGTATTATGGTATATAGATATTTCATCATAGTCGAATTTTAGTAGTATGGTATATAGCTATTTCATCCTGGTATATATATTTAGTTATTTTGTTGTCTTTTATAATAAATTTATGTGAATTTTAGTGTTGAACTTTAAACAATTTATTCTTTTATTATATATATATATATATAAAAGAATATTGAAATATTTTTAAAATATAAATTTTATATTATCTTTTATTTATCAAAAATTATATTTTGTAATATTAATATAAATTTTTTAATATAAAAATTGATAAAATAAATAATAAAATTAATTTTCATTTAATTATTCTATATATTAAAAATAAGCGAATGTAAAAAATAAATAAATTTAAATAAAAATTTATAATATATATATATATATATATATATATTATAGAGCTTTGTTTCAATATAAAATATTTAACTTTAATTGTTATGTTTTTTATTTAAATTTTTAATCGTGTTTAAATGGATAACAAAAAAAATTTAGCTTTTACGTTCAGTTTTTTTTATCATATTTAAATGGATAATAAAAAAATTTAAAATTTAAAAATCACTCAAATTTTAATCTATTAGTATAAATATTTACAACATTTTAATTTAATTTATTATCTTTATTTGATTTTCTCTTTTATAAGGTCTTCTACATGCTTATTTTAATAGTTTTGTTTGTTTCATTTTTAAAGTTAAATTAAATTGTATGAAATATTAGTTAATATATTTATATTCTTTAATTTAAAATATTTAAATTAATGAACAAGATATTACTCCAATTATATATTATTAAATAATCTTTACAAAAATGATATACAAATTAGATGTACCCAAATATATTATTATTATTTTTAAGAAAATGAATATAAACTAAATTTTTATCAAAAATATATTATAAAAGAAGGAGGAATTATTTATATTTTAATGTCAGACTATACGAAATAAAACATAAAAACATTAAATGTTTGGTCTATGTGGACGTAACCATCATTCATCATCATCATAAAAAACATTATTATATTTATAGTGAAATACTTTTTATATTAAAATAATTTTCATTCATTTTTTTTATTAAAATTGTATATATTATTTTTTATTTTAGAAATATAGGTTAGTATAAATTTTAAATTCTTCATAACACTATTTTATTAAAAAGAAGAATAAGAGGAATAATATTTTATATCTTAATTGTAAAGGAGATATTTTACATAAAAATGTTAATATAAATTAAATTTTAATAACAATATTTTATCAAAGAGAAGAATAATATTTTATATCTTAATTGAATGCCAGACATTTTAATGTTTTTAATGAGTGAAAAATATTCCTTGAAATTAAATTTGAAGGCATCTTTTGACTTCTCTAATTTTTCACTCAATTCGAAGATAATTTAAGAGTAATCACAAAATATAACTTAAATCACTTAGGCCTTAGAATCTATCCACCCTATCATATAGATCCTCATGTGGAAGGAACCTATCCAACCCTTTAAGCATAGCCACTAACTTAGATCTTATATCTTAAATCTTATATTGGCTTCAGTAATCTTTTTATCCGCGGGAGCAATCAATATCCACTAGATTAACCCTCTCAAAGAGGATGAAAAAAAATAGAGCTTAGAGGATAAAATGAGTAAAAGGCACCATATTTCATACCTATATAAAATAAAATTTAGGTTTCCAAATAAAATAAAATTTAGGTTTCCACTTATGATTAATGTTGACACCATTGGAAAATATGTATTCAGAATATCCTTTCAACATGTGGCTTTCCTCTGATGTAAACCATATGTGTTGGGTATAAAAAAAGAATCTTACCCATCTTCTAGTTCTCTAACTCCACAAATTAACCAAAAATATTGGAAAACAAGTTAATAGAATAAATGCATTCAAAGAAAATTCCTCCATTTCAAAACTAAGCATGGATATTTTCTCTATATAAGTATATAGAGATTATTGTTTCATATGAGCTTCTACATAAACTTTCTGGGATATAAGTCATACCATAGATATTCTATCACCACTTTTAAAGGGTATTTTCCCTCTTGAGAATTTATAATATAAATTTAAAATATAATAAATGAAAACAAATTGTTTTACAAGCAAATGGAAAGAAAGTCACATTTAAAAAATCATATGGAAATCTCCATAAAATATTAAGTATTTTTAAGAAATAAAAATTATTTGAATTTGGTGAAACATCTATTCTTTAAATTTAAAATTGATAAAGTGAGTAAAATTAAGTTTGATCACATTAGTTAACTTTATAAATAGCAATATCATTTCATTACATGAATAAATTCTATTAAATAGTGTTTTTAATGTATATAATAATGTTTTTAATGAATACAACAATTAAAATGTATAAAAAAAATGTTTAGAAAATTTAATAAAGAGAAATAAACATGAAATTGATAAATTATATTCCATAATATTTTAAATGTATGTAATAATTGAATGTATAAAAAAAGTATTTTAGAAAATTTAGATAAAAACCATTTTATTATTAAAACTATTTTTTATAATTATATTTATGAAACAATTTTAGTTTTTATAAAAAATAAAATAAAAAGATAGATATATAGAGATTTTATATTTATATAGTTATGATGAGTATTATTTATTATTTCAAAATGAAAATTATAAAATATTTTTTAATTTGTTTAGCCCTATAATAGTTTATATTTGGAATTTCTAAAATATAAAAATAATATATTAAAATTGAATCCTAAAAATAAATATATATTGATTTTTTTATTAAATACATTTATATAATTAAAATAATCCAATTTTACAAACTAGAATATTTTCTAAGTGTTCTAATTTTACAATTAGAAATATACTTTCCATGTGATTTATAATTTTTTTTTATATTTGTGATTACAAATTGTTCTATCAATTACAAAATATTCAATTTTTATTTTATTTTATTTTATTTTTTTCTGCATAAGACTATTTCTATTAACAAGGTAAAAATACATTTACATCATGACCGGAGTCAAGAACTTTGCATTGACAAAAAAACTATAAAAAAACATATGTAAAAACTGTCTGTTTTTTAGGACCCACGTAGGGGACCGAACTAAGATTCACATGAGAATACAAAATTAATAAAAAAACTAAGAAACACAAGAGAACCCATAAGTTGTTTCCCTTACAATCATGCCCAATGGTGAAGGGCGCATTGCAAGAAGAAGAGGCTTGGGTGGACGAGCTAGTCATTAGGAGGCTTTTCTATAATACGACACCCTCCAAAATCTGGCAAATCCCCTGCTTGAGCCACGTTCTAAATCGAAGGACCCGGGTTAGCCATCATCATCACATCTTGGGCTCTGCTAATCTATTCATTCGTTTCCTGCCGAGGAGCATTTCCCATATTAAGCTGGAGGGAAGAAGAAGGAGCCGAGATTTCCTCCGAGCCGCCAGGATGAGAACCAGTATCTTCTGTTTGGTTGTCTTCATGGAAAACCACGGTGAAATAAGCATTTATCCTGGGTCTATTCAGAATGCTATCAAAGGTGAAGATGGGAGAACCAGAAGTGGGTGCAGGCCCGTGGCGAGAACTAGTGGCACAAAACCTCCATCTCCTACTTCGGGTAAAAGGGTGACGTCCAACTGACACTTCCCTAGAAAAGGAGGGTGGGTCAGAAGACAAACTAGTGGGAGCACGCCTCGACTAGCCTCTACAACAACCCATCCTTTGTCGTAAACGAGGCATCTGGAGTATAGCAACCATGGAGGTCCAGGAATGCGGCACAGCAACAAAAACCGGGGGGTGGCAGCATCTATGCTTCCTGATCGAACAACCTTTGCTAAACTTAAACCCTTTCTCCAGGAGAGCCAAACTTAGCTCAGAGAAATCCCTACCTACACCAGAAACTAGCAACCAGAAAAGGAGATGAATCACTGAGATAAGGACAAGAAAGCAACAACACAACGTACCGGAAAGAAACACGAAGAGGAATAGAGTTTGCTCTGCCAAGAGGGCCGAGCCAAGCGACAGAAGAACCTGAATCCCCTCAGGCAGCCTGAAGTCCGAAGTGAGACTGGAGGTAAGAGAGAAAAGAAAATAAAACAGCAAAGTCGCATGCACTACCTCACCAGGTCCTCCCCTGGTCTTATCCTTCTTTGGCATGCCTTGGGAGGCTCCTCCCATTACTCTCGCATTGATGGACCTCTCCTTCTGATGCAGGCTGGAGCGTGCGGGGGTAGAAACCATTAAATCGTACCTAATGTGAGAGCCAAAACCTCTGGATTGAAATCCGATAGTCCTATCTCTGCGCTCATGCCTTGTGCCAAATGCCAAACCACACTTTAACACCTTGTACTGAGCAGGCAGGTGGCGATCTGCCTCGCCCCAACCATGTCCCGTCGTATTAATTTCCATCTCAAGCAGCCGCATCTGGGAATGAAATATTCAATTTAACTTTTATATTAATATTTATTTAATTACTTTCTAATATATGGTGAAAATATTCAAACGATTTTTATTAATTAAAACTCAACTTTCATTTTTTTTTGTAACTTTGGAATGACTATATCTTCATCATGTCCGAATATATTATCCAATATCAAGGGTTGAAATCCAACTCTTGACTTCCTTAACAAGCCTCTCATCACTATCTTATTAAAATACCATCATATTTAAATCTAATTATAACTTACTTTTAACTAAAATATATATATATTATATATATATAATATATATAAAATTAATTAATTAATTAATAATATTACATGTTTTTGTTGTTTATTATAATAAAAAATATTTTAATCTCTTACTTCTATATATAATAACAAAATACAAATTTTAATTAGAAAATATAATATTTTTTTAATTATAAGATTATTTTACAATATTTTAATTAGAATAAATAATATTTTTTAAATTATAAATATTTTGTATTCATTTAATATTAAATATTTAATTTATAAAAATTAATTTATTTAATTTTATTAATTAATGTATTGAAATTAATTTTCCTCTTGTAATTATATTTAGAATAAAATAATTATTAAAACATAATGTAAATAATTATATTTAAGTAATATAAAATAATTAAAATGAAGTGAAATTAATTTTAAGCCTATCTTAGTTCATCTTTAAAGTTAACAATAGATGGATTATATTATATGTTATAGTTTCTATTAAATGTGAAAAAAGAGTTGAATATTGTTGACATCTAATCCTCAGCGATTGGGAGAATTGAATGTGAACAGTCATCAAGAAGATGAATTGAACGATCACATTCATCTATATAATAGATAGTTGCCTAATGGAATGAATGAATCAGTTTTCTGGAATTACTCCTGGCCTGACATGGTATCAGAGCACAGGTCCCGGGTTCTTTTTTTAACCTTGCTTTGTAACTCCTATGTCCACTACCTGCCTTCTGCTCCTCTGTCCAACACCTGAAGGAAACGCTGCCTGAAGGTAACGCTGTCTGACATTTTTATGAAAACAACTCTGAAGCTGCATATCAAATGACTGAAAGAGTAACGTTGCCTGACAAGAATGCCTGAAGGAGTAACGCTGCCTGAAGGAAATGAAGTCGTTGTTTCTTCTCAGTGGATATGTCAGTGTTTTGAAATCGTTGTCTGGTAACACTGTTGTGAAATCTATTGTGCTTGGGATGATATTAAAAAAAAAAACGTTGTCTGGTATCCATATTTAAAATACTGTCTGATATTTAAATGAGCTAAACTGTAATCTGCCTACGGTCACATCGGAGAAGCATGTGATTTCTCAGCTATTGTTGTGTTGTTGGTTTATGAAAATTCGCTGATCTGGAAGTTGGCTTTGCTGTAAAAGTCTCTAGATAGATGTGATAGCATCCCCCTCCTTTAATATAGATAGACAAGGAGCGGAGGCGTATACTGTTAGGGCCCCTGCCAACGCATCTTCCAAGTTACAGTCACATCGTCGCTACCTGTTGGCTGGAATTCCATTGACACTCAGAGTCGGACCTGATATGCACCCAGTTTTATCTTGTGTCTAAAGAATATTTCCGTGGAGTTGCAGCCGGTTCCATCTTGTATATCAAGAATATGTGCATGAACTGTATTTGCAGAGACATTTGTATTACTATCGTCTCAACTCAACGTTAAAAATACCCTTTCAAACGTTGTTCTCGTATCTGTATTAAAAACGTTGTTTGATATATGTATTGAGCGGATATGAGTGGATATGTCATGATTTGATATGTATGGTCTGTTCTGGTATCTGTATTAAAAACGTTGTTTGATATATGTATTGAGCAGATATGTCATGATTTGATATGTATGGTCTGTTCTGGTATCTGTATTAAAAACACTGTTTGATATATGTATTGAGCGGATATGAGTGGATATGTCATGATTTCATATGTATTGGCAGGATGTGTCACTGTTATGAGTGGATATGTATTTGAAACGCTGAGATATATTTGAAACATTGTTTAACATTGAAACACTGTTTGACATAATCAGTTTGCACGCTGCCTGAACTGCCTCTAATCCCAATCCCAATAGCTGGTAGCCATGGTAGTACATTAATTGGGAATTCTGGTTAAATTGAGAATTGAAGACCATGGTATAGTAGCAGAAGTTTCTCATACTTTTAGATGCCGAGGATAGCAACAGAAAATTTGACTATATAGCAGCAGAAGTTTTTCTTTTCATAAGAGAAATTTTTTTTGCCATCATAAGTATTAGTCTATCACCAAAAGTTTTTTTTTATATCAGCAGAAGTAATCTTTTACAGAATGCATTCAATCATCTCTATGATAGGAATAGTTCTCACTAGAAAGAAGAACTATCCTGACTGGTCCCGGATGATACAACACACCCTCATCTTCAATGAGTTGTGAAAAGGAGTGTGTGTTGGAGAAGGAGACAGTGACCCACAAAAGCCTACATCAGACAAAGAGCTCGCCATCTGGGAAAACAAGAACAGAAAAACATATGCATTAATCACAGCATCTGTAAATAAGGAGGTGAGTCGCCAAATTTCATCATATTCAACTGCCTTTGAAGCTTTACAAAAGCTGAAAGAACTCTATGACTCACATTCTGCACTTGAAGTCGTCCAACTTATGATTAAACTCTTCACTCTTGAACTGCAAAATAATGATCCTCTTTCTCTTGCATCTAAAATAAAGTCTATAATGCATGATATCAAATCCACTAAGGTTGAGCTGGATATCTCTCTTATTGCTTTTCTCAAGGCACTTTATCCCACATACTCCAATTATATTGAGTCTTTGCAAGAAAATGGAAATCTCAAAGATATAACCTTTGACTCTCTTGTGGAAAAGTTTGCTGAAAGGGAAAAAGCCTTTGGAAAGAAGACAGCCCCTGAATCTTCTGAAGAGACTGTGTGCCTTGCTCATAAAGAAAAGTATCATGCTCAAGATTCTACAAGAGGAAGAGGTGGACGAAGAGGAAGAGGAAGATATTTCAGAGGCAGGGGGGCAGACATTGTCAATGAGAAAAGGAAGATTTACATTGTATTCGCTGCAAAACAAATGGATCACATGATGCCTCTACATGCAAGCTACCATGGAACAAAATTGAGCAGAGAAGAAACCAACAAAAAGGTAAAACTGATGATAGAGACAAAGGTAAAGCACCTGAATCCGCTCACTATGTTGAGGCACAATGTAACATTGGAGTAAATGAAGATTTGTTTAATACTTCACTTGCTTCCTGAAAAAATGATTGGCTGCTTGATTCAGGAGCAACCTGTCACATGACTCATAGAAAAGATTTTTTTGAAGATTTCACTGACAATGTTGATGGAGTAGTATACTTTGCAGACCAGTCAAAAATAAAGCCATTAGGGCTTGGCACAATCAGGCTTAAACTGCCTGGTCTCTCAGATTTTCTTCTTGATCATGTTCTATATCTCCCACAGCTCAAGAGAAACTTGTTGTCCTTGGTCCACATCCGCCAGCAAGGTCACTCCATTCATATGTTTGATGGCAAGCTTGAGGTGAGAAAATCATCTGATCACTCATTTGTCATGAGGGGAATAGAAGAAGAAAGACTTCTCAAACTGCAAGGAACATCTGCTCATAAACAACATTTCTCATACTCATACAATTCTCATCATGAAGAAGGTACACTTCCAAAGTTTATTATAGCATGCTAGATTTGGACATTTGAACTATGACAGACTCCGCTTATTGAAGAAAAATGGTGTTGCTGGTTTGCCTACAATTCCTAGAAAACTTAAGCAATGTGATGCTTGCATTCTAGGAAAGCATAGCAAACAGTCCTTTCATGACTCACATTCAAGAGCACAAAGGAAGCTTGAACTTATTCATTCAAATTTATGTGGTCCAATGCCTGTTCCTTTTGCAAATGGAAATAAATATATCAT
>APFE031227449.1:0-39436 GCA_000404065.3 Pinus taeda
AAAAAAAAAAAAAAAAAAACATTCAATTGTTTAGTAAATATTATATACTTTAACTATTAGAATAATTTAGGTAAAAGTTTTAGTTTACAATTTTAAATTTAAAGATTTATTTCATAAAAGAATTTAGTTAACATTTTTCAATAAATTATAGAATAAAATAATGAAGGGAAATAAATCTAACAAAATTTTTGGAGGGAAATATTTTGGCAAAACTTTTCGAAAGGAAAATTTTTGGAGGGGAAATTTCATTCTCTAAGCTATATAATATCTTTAGGAGACTCTGCATTTGTATCATTCAACCTCTTCTATTTGAAAGGGATGGATTCTCCTGATAGTGAAGTTTCGTTTTGTACAACATCAACATCTTCATCGCGTAACAACTCAATTCATATTGATGAATATAACGGAAATTCTTCCACTATGAATAGAAAGTCAATTCTTCCACTTAGTCCTACTCCTAAGGACTATGAGAGCAGCACTGATGAAAGAGGGGATGGAGAATTTCAAATAAATAAAGAGTCACAGATTCCACTTAGTCCTAATTCTAAGGACTATGAGAGCAGCACTGATGAAGAGCGTGATGACGAATTTCAAAAGAATGGAGTGTCACGGTGTCCACTTAGTCCTAATCCTATGGCCTATGAGAGCAACAGTGATGAAGATCATGATGATGAATTTCAAAAGAATGGAGCGTCACGGTGTCCACTTAGTCCTAATTCTAAGGACTATGAGAGCAGCAGTGATGAAGAGCATGATGATGAAGTTCAAAAGAATGGAGTGTCACAATGTCCACTTAGTCCTAATTCTAAGGACTATGAGAGCAGCAGTGATAAAGAGCATGATGACGAATTTCAAAAGAATGGAGTGTCACAGTGTCCTCTTAGTCCCAATCCTATGGACTATGAGAGTAGTAGTGATGAAGGACATGATGAAGCACTTAGTCCTAATCCTAATGACTATAAAGGTAATAGTGACAAAGGACAAGATGTAGCATTTTTAGTAAGTAAACAATCACATTTTCGATGTAGTCCTAATTCTATGGACTATGAGAGCAGCATTGACAATGCACATGAGGAAGAATATCCAACATCGAGTCAAATTTTCCATTCAGTCTGAATTCTAAGGACTATGACAGTAGCACTAAAGAAGGGGAAGATGAAGAATATCTTCCAAGTCAATATTTGAAAAGCACAACTGATCATAGTGTGGATAACATTCCTCTTAATTATGATGAAAATCCTTATACAAATGATGATCCAATGATGGAGATGTTGCCAAGAAATATTGTATCAAGGAGTAGGAGCAGACCTTTTCGTATCAATGCAAGATGTTCTAGTTATACAAGGGGTAGAGCAGAATATCTGATGAGAAAAAGTTCTATCAGCACTCTCATTTCAAGTGAATGTTGTCAAAAAGAATGCTTGAAACATATGGATTTCAAATTTGCATTAGAGAGAAGGAAGAGATATTTGTCAATTAATAAAAGCATGCAAAATTCATATTTAGTTGGGTGCATGCAATCTACATTGTCAGGTTATGATTATCATGTTGAGTCTTTATTTATCTGTAGAAAGGCTTTCAAAATGTTTCATTCGATTGAGAATTTTCGTCTCTCGAGAATTCAAGAAAATTTGGAAAAGGATTACACATTTTATTCAGAAGTACGTCATAAAAGACAGTTTGGGCCATTATCAAATACTGCAATGTCATAGATGAAAGATTTCTTATCAAAGCATGGAATGTGTATGCCAAATAGAGAGACAATACATATTCCAGATAATTTTTCAAGACGATAAATCTACAACTTATACAAAGAATATGCAGAAGGTGCTAAGGGACGTGGCCGATTTATTACATATCAATATTTTGTGAAGGTATGGAAGAAAGAATTCAACAATGTCCGTATTCCTATGAAGACAAGGATGGGGATTTGCAGTACATGTGCTTCTCTTAAATAAAAAAGGGACAAATGTGAAGGGTCAGAAAGAGGTAAGCATTCACAACTTTAACTTTTAAAATTATATAGTCATCAACTATGAAAACATATTTCTTAATGGATTTCTTTTATGTTGTGTAGATTCAATTGTCAAAGAACTTCAGGAGCATTGCGAACAACAAACAAGTGAAAGGAAAAAGATGTACAAGCATCGAAAGAAGTGTTATGATAATCTGGATAAATATTTGGGTTTGATAATTGATGGTATGGACCATAAGAAAACACTCTTAACACATTTTGTTTGCACACCCAAAAATTTACAAGAGGAAAATTTTATTCAGTATTACTTGGTCGGTTGTATGGTCTTCAGTGGGAAAATGTTGCCAAGGGTGTACTTCACAACTCCAAATATTCATAATGATGCAAATCTCACAATAACCATAATTCATGATGTGCTTTCTCATTGGTCTGGTAATCTTCCTGAAGTTTTGTATCTACAAATGGACAACACTTGTTGTGAAAACAAAAATTAGGTTGTGTTTTGGATATCTAAACATGCTTGTTGAATTGAGAATTTTTCAGAAGGTAAAGGTTGGTTTCCGTCTTGTTGGGCACACTCATGACCATATTGATCAAATGTTCAGTCCTTTTTCAGTCACATTGAGGAGGAAGGAAGTTGGGAGCTTGCCATCATTAATTGAATGTATTAAGATATCATACATGCTAGAGCCTACTTTTGATGTGTTGGAAGAAACTGTTGACATGCGAAGGTTTATTCTGGGATCGCATGGTGAGGAGAAATGCATTGAACAACTTAATGACATTAGCTTCCAACATCAATTTCGCATCAAAAAAATTGATGGGAAAACATTAATATGGGGCAAGAAGTATTCAACTACTGCAGAATGGGCACCGTCATCAGGTTTGGAATTTTTGAAGTTCATTCTAGATCATCCAATATTTGCATCAAAAATATTGTTCTAACAATCAGTAGGTGAATTTCATAATGCACACAAACAGAATAGAGATATAAATTATTCTGATTGCCTAGAAGAAATTAAAAATGTAGTAGATATACATATGAGTGCTTTGACATTTCTGATTCAGTTTGGTGGGAGTCATTTTTCAATAATCAAAGTGATATCATTTCAACAACAACAAATGGAGATATACCTTTGAAAAATCCATTTATTTGGCCACAAAATGTGTTGAATGAACATGAGGAAATAAACATTGTTGAACAACAACAATCTCAAGGTATTATTAATTCTCACAGGCAGAGGAAAGAGAGATGTATATTGGTTCCAGAAGATCTAGTGCACAATATGAAGCCATGGAAGACCTTTACAGGGGTTCAGTACATGATATTAAGGAGGGTTGCATGATCGCAGTGCTAGCAGATGGAGATCCCAATGACTATCCATTATGGGTTGCTAAAGTTATAAAGGTCTTTACAGAAAACGAGGATGTTATAGGTGTTGAAGTACATTGGAATGCCACAAATACACACCCATTCAATGGTGTGTATAAGCCAGAGATGGTAGTTGACAAAAAAAAAATGGCGGAAAGAGAAAAAGAAAGGGTACAAATATAATTTGTCGCCGCATAGAGGTCTTAAAATTGGAGGATGTTGACATACTTGTTTATGACTTCAATTTAAGAAAGAGAGGAACTCTTCGCTTCAAGACGATAGAGATTCTAAAAAGGCTGTTACTAGGAGGAACAATGTTGAGATGAGAGTTTGCTGAAACCAGTTGTAGATCTAGAAGAATTTTGAAACCTAAAATGGTGGGCATGCATGTGGACTCAGATGGGGCACTAGTTGATGAAAGAGAATAATATGGAACATCTTCATCAGCATCCAGTCACTCATCTGAAGATATGAATTCTGATGGTATGCAAGAAAATATGAGTGATTTTGAATAATTGTTTAAGACAGTTTATATAACTGATGTTTGCATCGTATCTTGAAATAAAATTTTTGATTTCCATATGGTGTTAAATCAGAAGTTATGAGTCATTTTTATGTTGTTGGATTATATGTCTTAATTATGATAATTTTTATTGTTTAGAATATCTACAATGCAACATTAAATTAGAGATATAATGTATGTTTCATTCATTATACAAATAATGACATTTGAATTCATTTAGTCATGTAATTTGTTCATAATGTCATGGTTTTTTAATTTTATGGTTGAAAAAATTCCAATTTCTTTTGTATCTAGCATGTTATGGTTGAAAACATGTTGAATTTATACGTAGGAAAGAAAATGTTATTCTACCAGAAACATTAGTGTGTTTTTTCCCTCATAAACAACTTTTTTTGGCACATAAAAATTCGGTTTTACTAGCATTTTTTTTAAATGTTGAAAATTGACCCTAAAAAAATCATCGTTCTAGTATCACCACTTTTTCGTTTTCAAGGTGTTTTCTGCACGAAAATTTCATTTCCACTGCCATTTTTAAAGCATGTTCAAAATTGACCCTAAAAAAAAACCATCGTTCCAGTATACACACTTTTCATTTTTAGCACTGTTTTTGATGTTTTTTCGGGGTTTTTTTGGCTAGAGTTCCTGTTTTGAGTTTATAGTTCCCGTTTCAAAGTTTACATTGTTGATAGGTCCAAGCACATTGATATCCAATATCATCATCTACAAGATTGTGTATTGAGGTGAATCATGTTGTTAGAGTACATTCCCACGAAGGAGCAAGATGCTGAAATTTTGACAAAGGCATTGTCAAGATGTAAATTCGAGTTTCATAGAGACAAGGTCAGGGTAGCAGATAATCCCTTTCTTCTTGAGAGGGAGTGTTGAGAAATGGCAACTAGAAATTCTAGTTTAATTTGTCCTTGAATTAAACTGTGAATTAATATCGAATTCTATTCTCATAGCAACTTGTAAATAGTTAATTAAGTTTAATTAACTTAATTAGCTTGGGAATTTCGAATTGGAAGTCTTTGAAAGTCATGTAAGTGTTCTCCCTAAATTTTAGGGGTCTAGTATGAGTTTAGATTGAGTTGTAATTAGATAACTCAATTTACCGAGTTATAGTCAGTTAAACTAGTTACCGTTTGTTGAACTAGTAGAGGATTAACAATCAGTTAGTGCACTGGTGCATCCACAAGTGCTACTCTAGATAATTGAAGATTCACTCATCGGAAAATCATGCATGTCAGTTTTGAGAAAGACCTAGTTGAGACTAGAGTGCAGGGACAATGTACTATCAATTGTGTGATTTACTGAGTTGTAAATATCATGCATGCAATCAGGAAGAGGACCTAATTAGGATTGTGCAATTTTTGAAGCATGAATTCCCTTTAAATCGAGGCTATTCATCCTAGGAATTGTGCAAGGAAATAGGGGCTTGTTAAGCAATGGAAATTGGCTAGGTGTTGGCTAATAGCAGGCTTGTGAGGTAGAGAGTTGGATATACTTGTGCGGAATTGTTCTTGTGAGAACACACTTTTTATCTTCACTCATATTTATGATAAATGCAATACAAATACGTGGGGTTTTGAGCAATGGCTTTCCTTAGGAAACTTATTGTGTTATGTGCCATTGATTTGTCTTCTTGTTGTTCATATTGTTTTCATCGATCTATTGGCTTCCGCTAGTTGAAAGTAGAAGTAGATTCTTATCTTGTCCCAAAATAATCCTTGATCAAGATTTAGTCCTTAATCAAATGTTTTTTTTTTTTAACAAAGTCGGTTGCTATATTAATGGCTGAAAAAAAAAAAAGAAAGGGAGTCCAGGCTCCTGAGGTACAATAGTTGTCGGTGACATCTTGGATCAAGAGATTTACAAAATGGGGAGATCTCCTTGATCCTTTTTCTACTGCTTTTACATCTATCAGTGACTAGGCTACTATAGATTCTTACATATTGGGACATCCAAAATTGACACTTGCAAAACATATTAATCTATAACTATGTGACTGATTTGCCTTGTAGTGGATTCCTCTGGCTGCTGATCCACTCCTTCTTGTTTGGCACTAGAGGAGTTGGTGGCTATAGTATTTTTCTTATCCATCATAAATTGCAGGATGGAGATCGATTCTTCAGCATGGCTGCATCAATTTGAGAGCTGGCGAAACTGTTCTTGCAGAGAGGCAACTCTATGCAAAAAGAGATCTATTTCAGCCCAGTATTTCTCATTCATGATACGATTCTGGTCTTCAAGCCTACGATGTTGATCTTCAAGCCTACGATTCTGCTCTTCAAGTCTGGATTCCAGGATCCTCTGTTGATCCTCCAGGATGCTTTGCTGAGCTCTGACTTCTTCAAGCTCATCTTGCAAGTCTGCACAGTGCAGACAGTCCTCACTGCGGGCCATAATAGTGACTGAGAGATGAAGGAGAGCTGAGTAAGAGGAATCAAATGCAAGGGAGAGGCGCATTGAGGTGTTAGGGTCAACCGGGAGCGCCGAAAGAGGGACACGAAGGTTGCTGAGAGGCGCAACAGAGAATCTGAGGGCCGGGAGGTTGCTGTGGATGCAGAGAAAGGAGCGATTTGCGCAGCGTATAGCCCAGAAGGCGGAGCGAATCGAGGGAACGTAGGAGAGAATATGGCAGATATCGCAGAGGACTAAGCGCAGCTGAGACTGCTTCTCAGGAAAACATGTAAGAATAACTGAGAGCGCTAACCAACTGCTGATTAATGAGATTGCAGGGGAGGAATAAGGGGCGGATTGAGGGGCGCAGAGGGGGCAGGAGGAGCTCCTGAAGCGGGAGATGCGGCAACTCAAAGGGAAGGCAAGGGAAATTACAAACGACTGAGCACAAAGGAGGTAGAAGGGAGAGGTTAAAATAGCCAGAAACTGGGGGAGTGACCAGAGAGGGAGAAAACAGGTCACGGGGTTCAGGTAGGTCTGAGAAAAATCTTGCGGCAGCTTGAAGCTAGATCTTGCTGTGGATCCGCCGACGTTCTCCATTTGACTGTCGCTGCTGCAATGTATGATAATGATTGCCTGATGCTGTGCTACGATGGTGCAGAGAGTCGTCCTTTTGGCAGCACTAAGATTACATTTCTCACAAGCTTTTTCAGTGGTGCTGGATTGGATGCTGTTGTTTTTATTAAACTTCATGGAATAGGTTGATTTGCTTTTGAAGAATTACATCTGAGCGTACCAGCTGGCCTCCCGCACACCTTATTGGATCTTTCATCTGCCTCCTTGTTTAGGCTGCGGAGGACATGGAAGAAGTGTATCTTGTCTATATTCTGGAGGAGGAGTCGATTGCGAAGGATAACTTGCTACAACGTAATGTTGGGCGAGTTCTGTTGATGTATCATCAATCTAATTACTATTGAGGAATCCCCAAATACCTTAACTCTTTTAATTCCCAGTTTACATAGTTGGATTAGGCCCTGATACAGAGCTAAAGCTTCGGCTCTGTTATTTGTTACCTTGCCTAAGCTCCACTCATAACTGAGAATGTGTTCCCCATTTTCATTTAGGATTAGGCCCCCTGCTCCAGCTATGCCTGGATTTGATTTTGAGGCCCCATCGAAGAAAAGAGAGTGACAATTGTTCCTTTGTATCCAGCTATTAAATTCTTTCTCTTTGAGTCTAACTTCCCAAGGTCTGTCCTGCCTCTTGTTCGGTGTATCCTTTTTGATATTGCTATGGATATGATGTTGCCTTTCCAGAATATAACTTATTATGTTCCGCTCCTCCACTGTGAAGTTTGATGCCTTAATTTTCCCTGTGGTGTTGATTGCAATCGCTTCCTGGGCAAGGCTTTTGGTTTTGATGCAAGTTGTTCGAACATTGGGGCTCTTATCTTGAAAGATTTTTTTGTTTCTTGCTAGCCAGATTTGCCACAGCAGAGTGTGGGGGAGAGTGTCCCAAACTCTTTTCACCAAGCTGCTCCTTTTTTCTTTCCAGTGACAACTTTTTTTCCAGTTATAAATTGTTTCAGCTATGCTATGCTGAGGATTCCATGTTAGGTTGTCGAGAGAGGACGTCTTTCTCCAGCATTCAATAGCAAAGGGGCACTCTATAAATAAGTGGTGCATTGTTTCTTCAGCGTTGCAACAATTGGGGCATCTTGAAGGTCCATTAATTCCTCTTTTGTTTAAATTCTCTGCTGTAAGAATTTTACCCTTTAGAAGGAGCCATATGAAGAATTTAATCTTTGGAAGGGCTTCTGTGCACCAAGCAAGTTTCCAGTGATTCCACAGAGGCATCTGGAAGGTACTATTGCAGATGTATTGATGGCCTGATTTTATAGTATAGATGGATCCTGAAGGATCCCAACGGAAGCCGTCCACTTCCTCTTTTTTAATAGGGGCCTTGCTGTGAAGATGCTTCTTTAAGGAGTTGAGATTGGTTTCGAGAGCTGTAGGGATCTCTGGAAAAGACCAACCCATCCAGGCATGGGAGTGGGGGTCCCAATTAGAGATTTGATCCAGGTTGCGGAAGCCTCTACTATTGAGATAGTTGATAATTGGGATGGCTTCCTGATGCATGTTCAAGGGTGGAAGCCCCATGATTTTATCTGATCCAAAATTGATGTTGTTTCCCCCCCTGGAACCTTTGAAGTATTTTGTTTAAGAATAGGGAGAGCTTTCTTGCATAGCCGCTAGATTTTGGAGGATTCTCTGTTTGGCATGTTGGAATCAAGGAGATGTTGCCTGGGAAAATTGAGGTATTTGATCTCCAACACCTTTTTCCACCATGATGTGGGTCCAGTTATTAACCTCCAAACCATTTTCACACCAAAGGCTAAATTTAGGATTTTTGTGGATCTGATTCCAAGACCCCCTCTATCTTGAGATTGAATGACGTGTTTCCAATTTACCAAGTTGAACCTACTCTTGTCATTCTTTCCCCCTTGCCAGAGAAAATGACGAAGAGCGATTTCCAATTTATGATGGAAAATGGCGGGGGCCTGATATAAAGTAAAGCGGTAAAGAGGAAGAGAAGTGATACCTGATTTTAGGAGGATGAGTTTTCCTGCAGGGTTAAGCCACATTGTCCCCCATTGCTGCACTTTTATTTTTACTTTGTCGATGATCTCGTTCCAAGTTTCCGCCTTCAGAGGCCCCAGACTCACTGGCATGCCCAAGTAGGAGAAGTGATTCCAATCAAGTTTACATGTGACACCAAAGATGCTAGCTATGCTATGAACTGTTTGATTTTTTGTATTCCATCCATAAACACATCTTTTATGAAAATTTACTGCCCCTCCTGAGTACCCCATATATTGATCTAGCAGGTTCTTAAACCACCTTGCGATGGTCGTTGATGCACCCCCAATGAGTAGTGTGTCGTCTGCAAACTGAGAATGATTAATATTTTTGACCCCATTTCCATATTTGATCCCAGTTATAAGACCCACTCTTCTGTTATGGTCCAAGGCTTGGCTAAATGATTCTGCCATGAGAATGAAGAGGTAAGGTGAAAGAGGGCAACCTTGCCTGAGGCCCCGGGTGGATTGAAAGGCTCCACTAGGACGACCATTGATCAGAGGGGAGATCCATGGTCCAGAAATACAGGCAGCGATAGTGTTAATGAAAGGGGAATCGAAGCCCATCTTTTTAAAAAAAGCGAACAGGAAGGAGTGCCTTACTCTATCAAAGGCGTTTGCTAAGTCAAGCTTTAACACAAATCCTTTCTCTTGCCTAGATAGGCTCGAATGGATGGCTTCTTGAACCAGAAGGATGGAGTCATGGATATGTCTATTGGATATAAACCCACCTTGATTTTCAAATATCAGGGAGGGGAGAAAGGGCTTGAGTCTCATAGCTAGGATTTTTGGTAAAAATTTTGTAAGAGGAATTGCAGAGGGATATGGGCCGAAACCTAGAAAAGGAGGTAGGCCAATTCTCCTCAGGGATGAGAGCGAGGAAAGTGGAGTTGGTGAATCCTCCCATTTTTCCTTTTCTTTGCACCCATCTAAACATCTTTGCAAGATCTTTCTTAATCAAGTACCAAAATTCCCTATAGAAGCAGATGGGAAATCCATCAGGCCCAGGTGCCTTGTCTGGATGCAGAGTCCAGATTGTTCTTTTGATTTCCTCTTCATCAATTGCACTGTTTAGACTATCATTCAGCTCCTTGGTGACACCCTTGGGCAAGTGCTGAAGCAAATCTGTATAATCATCTGCCCCTTGGAGTTCAGTGAGAAGGTCACTGTAATGTTTGGAGGCAGCCTTCTTTATGGCCTCTTGAGTGTTGTGCCTATTTCCTTCGCTATCTATGATTTTATTTACATTATTTCTGAGCTTTCGAGCAGTGGCCTGTTTATGAAAATAAGCTGTATTTTTATCTCCCCCCTGTAACCATAATTGCCTAGATTTAATTCTCCACTTAATTTCTTCCTCTCTGTTGACATGAAATAGCTGATCATGTAGTGCATTCTCCTGATCTTTATATTGCTGAGATAGACCTTGCTCTTCTATCTTGGTTTGCACATCTTCTAAGTCTTTTTTGACTTTCTTTTTTGTTTCCTCTGGTTCCTGATAACTATCTCTGGCCCAATCTTTGAGTGCATTCTTGACATTCTTTAATTTGGTCTCCCATATGAAGCTTGGCGACCCCTCCACGTGCTGTTTCCAGACAGCCTCAACGATCGCTCTAGCTGTGGGGCTTCGGGACCATAGGGGGCTAAATTTAAAGGGAATCGGACCAAGAGGGTGATGTGTCTCCAGATTTAAGGAGATAGGATAGTGATCGGAGGCAGAAGTGCTGAGGATATTGGTATATCCAACAGAAAAAGTTGTGAGGAATGATATATTGACCAGAAATCTATCAAGGCGTTCCATAATGTTGCCACTTCCTATTCTTCGGTTGCTCCAGGTGTATCTGCGGTTTTTTGGAATTATATCCACTAATTCATTCTCCTGTATAATTGCTTCCAGATGGTTTCTGAAAGGATCTTGAGCAAAATTTCCTCCTCTTTTTTCATTAACATGCAGAATCAGATTAAAGTCTTTAGCGACTATGAGATTTGAAGTGCTTTCCCCTTCAATGCTTTCCTTCAAGTTGTCCCAACATATTTCCTTTTCTTTGTAATGATTGGGTACATACACATTGTATATGACTATGTTTCTATCCCCTGTTCTGCTTTCAAGGTTGGTTCTGATCCAATTTTGATTGATAATGGCGGAGTTGCAAATCCATCTATGGTTGTCCCAAATGGTGACTATCCCTCCAGAGGCTCCTCTAGAGCCGCTAATACTTCCTAAATACTGCTTTTGATGATCTATGATTTTTTCATTTCTTGCTGATCTTGTTTTGTTTCTTGAATCAGCATTATTTCAGGTTTCTCATTGTAAAGTAAATCTCTGAGGGCTGCTATTTTGGAGGGGTGCCCCAATCCCCTGCTGTTCCATGATAGGATTTTCATCATGATGCATTGGGTGTGCGGAGAGAGTCGCCTCTTTCTTGTGGTGTCCAATGATGAAGGATTCCATTGGAGTTTGAGTGCCCATAGCAATGTCCTTCTGGGCATTCTCATCTCTGTGTTGCTTGGCCGATTTTCTGCCAGGTCCTGGTTTCTTATACGTATCACTTGTTGCTCCATGTTCTTTTGAGGAACTTCTGGTGGTCCTTGTAAGGGGCGCCTCAAGGGAGGGCTGAGAAGAGGAGATCGGAGGCAGATGGGAATCGGTGGGCTCTGAAGCAGGATTGTCAGGATTGGGATCCTCAGAGGATAGGATAAGAAAGGGGTTGGAGGAGGAGGGGATAGGCGGATCTTGAGAGAGGCCAGAGGGGAAGGGAGGAGGGGAAGGGGGGCGCTGGATGGAAGGTCCAGGGATGTCAGAATTCAGAGCAGGTTTGGAGGGGGGGACAGATTTCTTTTTTTTGACAGGCTCCCAATGTCCATCTTGCTCTTCATTATCAATATTGACTATTTTAGTGCATCTATTCGCAAAATGTCCATATTCATGACATACCTTACACTTGAATGGCATCTGCTCGTAATCCAGCTGCTGAATATGGCTCCAATTGTCCACTTTTAGCTTTATGGCTTCAGGTAGTCCTCTTCCTAGAACCACCTCGACACAGATCCTTGCACAGGCTTGCATGTTGTCCTTGGGATCGCTTCTATCGATGTATTTGCCAACCGCGTTCCCTATTGCCTTAACCGATTCGTCTCCCCAACAATGTAATGAAAGGTGGGGAAGACGAACCCAAACTGGAACAGCATTGGGGATGTCCAGCTCCGGATCAAAATCAGGGGTCCATTTATTAAGATAGAGACCTTTGGAGTCCATGAAGTAAGGCCCGTTTCTAAAGATCAGATCCTTGTCTGCTTTAGATTCAAAGTGAAATGTGTAATAGCCTTTCCCACAAAATCTTATTGATATTTTCCCCGGGATCTTGTCAGACCAGTTGCGTTCTACCCATCTTTGCACAATTCTTGGTGATGGCCATAACCCAGTAAATTGCTCGATGAGTCCTTTCTCAGCCAAGGAGAGTGCTGCCATGCGAGGGAGAGTTGGGGGAAGTTGGACTTCCTGAAGAATGTCAAGTTTCTTTACAAATTTCGAGATTGCAGGTCTGGGGCGCAAAGGAGGGAGAGATTTTACCAGATCTGAGAAGGCTTTCTCAAGATCCTCCTGAAATGAATTTGGGGGGGCCATGGCTGAGGCCAAGGCCCAGATCGCTGCGATGCTGAGGCCGATCCGCTGGCTGCTGGCTGCGTGCGCTGCTCCAATCGCCGCGCTGCTCAAGGGCACTGTATCTTGCCAGTCCTTAATCAAATGTTATACCAATGGATGTTTACCTAAATTTTGTTGGTGATAAAGAGTAAGAAAAAAATCAACAATATTTATTTGGATTTATGATGATGTGAAGTAAATATGAATAGGGTTTAATTTTTTTAAGTGAACATTTAAAAAATTAATAGCTTAATAATCACACTTTTAAATTTAAATTTTGTTTATTTAAATTTCATTGTGTTTATATGTGAATGCAAAATAGTCCATTTAATTAAAAAATAACATATTCTAAAAAAATATGTTACCTTTTAAACACAATGTTCCTAAATATAAACATCCACATAACACATGCACACGTTCTATGAATTTTTAAATACCTTTAATATCGAAATCCATTACAATAAAGAAAAACGAGTCATTCTAATTTATATCTAATTCACTTGACAAACTTATCCATTTTGTTGTATAAATATAACAATGTAACTCAATGATTAAAAAATCCACTTAAGAGTTTAGTTGATTGAACAATGTTATCTCTAATAAAAAGAGTATATTGGAGCTAACATTTCCTGCATGACAAAAATTATTATTGTTTAATTAAGAACCAACTGAGATCAACTTCGGTCTAGGACCGTGGAAAAGACCTAAAGAAGCTTGGGAAGCACGCATGTGTACATTTTGCACTAATGAAATCGGAAAAACATTTCGTTTTGGAATGTGATGCATTCAAAGACATCATAGAAAGTTACGAGAATATGTTAGCATTGGTTCTTGGCATTATTTTTTCAGCGAGGAAATTGTTAGAAGGTTGGGCCAACTCATCATCAATTTGAATAAGAAAGGGACTGAATTGCAAAAGGTGAAAAACTAGTGATCCCGTCGACTATTTTGAATCTCGAGGAAGTTAAAATATCATTTCATTTCATTTATTGAAGCTAACATATCTAGATGGTAATCCACAAATAACTATGAGAAATTTTATTTCTACCAATTACTTTTACACAATACACATTATTTTCTAATTAAAAACAGATTTTCTATTCAAAAAATTAATAAAATTTACTTGGATTTATTATAATTTGAATTAAGCACGGGTAGGGTTTGCATTGTTTTTCTAATGAACATTTAAAAAATTAATAGCTTCTTAATCATTATTTATTTATTTTAATTTTAATTATTATTATTATTGTAGGCGAATGCACAAATAGTCAATTTAATTAAATTATTATCTTTTAAACATAATGTTATCCTAAATATAAACATGCACGTGACATATACATATACAAATTCTATGATTTTTCTAAAGACCTTTATGATGGAAATCCATTACAATCCAGAAGAATTAACAACTCTAATTTAAATCTGCATCACTTGACAACCTACCCTGCATTTTTATATAAATATGATAATGTAACCTAGACTTGTATAACAACACATTTTTTTCTACTCGAACACATATTTTCTATTCAAAGAATTGACAAAATTTATTTGGATTTATGATGATTTGAAGTATAAAGGAATATAACTTGTATTCTTTTTTAATCTACATCACTTGACAACCAAATATGATAATGTAACTTAGACTTGTATAACAACACTTTTTTTTCTACTCGGACACATATTTTCTATTCAAAGAATCAACAAGATTTGTTTGGATTTATGATGATTTGAAGTATAAAGGAATATGATTTGTATTCTTTTTGAATCTACATCACTTGACAACTTAGCCATTCTGCTACATTTTATATAAATATGATAATGTAACCTAGACTTTCAAAATGTATATTATGTTTTAAACCACAATGTTCTCTTAAATATAAAGTTGCAATTCACGCACAAGTTCTATGAATTTTCCAAATAATTTTTAAAATGGAAATCCATTACAATTAAGAAAAATGAATTGTCCTGACAATGAACCACACTTGTTGGTTCGCGTTGACAAAAGCTTAAATCTACCTCACTTGACAACCTATCCATTTTGCTACACTTTTGTATAAATATGACAATGCAACCTGCCACCACTCAAATTTAAATCTACCTCACCTGACAACCTATCAATTTCGTTGCAATTTTGTGTAAATATGACAATGCAACATGTGATTCAAAAATTCACGTAAAAACTCCAAGTTGATTAGGCAATGTCATCGTAAAAGCTAGCATATCTAAATTATAATCCACAAATCATTATGCTAAAATGTATTCCCGTAGTCTAAACAAGCTTTAAATTTGTTTGAAAAATCATGGAAATTTCAGCAAGATTTTGATAAAATCTCACATAAATTTTTGTAAATCCAAATTACAAGTGCCCATGGTTTTTTAACCACTGTGAATCTATTTCCACCTTAAAAAACACAATTCAAACACTCCTATTATCACATTTTTTGATTTTTTTTTACTACAAATCCTTTTTAACAATCCAAACAAATTTACTAACCCAATATATTTCTACACATTAATTTTAAAACAACACATGATTTTTACTAAAAACATATCCTACAAAATTTATAACAACATATTATTTTTACTAAACACATATCATAATTTTTACTCAAAATATATCATAATAAATCTATAACAACACATTATTTTTTTACTCAAACATGTAACATACTATGTTAAGAGTAGGTATGGCATGAACTTCATGATTATCACGATGATACCATAACTAAGAAACAATTTGAATTAATACCCAAAACCATTAAAATAATAACTTCGGTTACAAATAAACCTATCCTATTAAACAAATAAAAATATCTCTAAATATAAAAATATAAAGTAAACCAAGTAGTTTAAATAACATTAAAATTACTTTAGTAAAAACACATACTTTCAGCTTCGTAAAGAGGACTGGTACTCTCCCATTGTGAAATTGACGGTTCACAAATTTTTGGATGGGAAGCATTCGCAAGCCCAAAGGTTAAACAAAGAAAAAGTAATAAGGCGGTAGATTGTGGGACAAGCCTGTGCCCCACATTTATCTCTAAATTGAGAAGAGGAATGGAGAAAATGATTTAAAATAGATTCAATGTAATAACTTTGGCGCCCACGCCAAATTCAAAACGAGAGACAGTCTCCAGCCTCTTGCTTGGCCCCTCTCAAGAGTAACAGCAGGATCATCCATCGACCAATAAGACAACCTGAAACTGATCGAAGGGTCAACTGGGTAGCACGAGACGCACTTCTTTCGTATTGGGTTTCCCTCTTAACTCGCTTTCTCAGTAATATTTTTCCCATGGAGCAACAGCAACGCAAGCAGCAACAGATCTCCGAGGAAGATGAAAATGTAGAGGAGCAGCAGCATGGACCCTACCCCATTGAGCAACTTCAGGTATTAAATTTCAAAATCCTTTCAAAGCCAAGATCACTGCAATGCAATCTCCTCGCAACTAATTTTATCTCTGGATGTGTTGTTGTATCAGGCCTGTGGGATATCTGCTGTTGATATTAAAAAGCTCAAGGATGCCGGGCATTGCACGGTAGAAGCTGTTGCATATTCCCCCAAGAAAGAGCTTGTGCAGATCAAGGGCCTCAGTGATGCCAAGGTTGATAAGATTATTGAAGCAGGCATGTCAATTTTATACTTTAACCCAGTTTCTAATATTTCTTTTTTTTGAAACAAGAACAAATTCGGTGGGTGGGATGTATTAATTTGGTTATTGTCTCTGGCAGCCTCAAAATTGGTCCCCATGGGTTTCACCAGTGCCAGCCAGCTACATGCTCAACGCCTTGAGATTATACAGATTAGTTCTGGGTCTAGAGAGCTTGACAAACTATTAGAAGGTAATGAGAGTTCTTTGGTTTCAAGGATATAGTTGAGTTACGTTGTTAATAATGATAAGATTGGTGAGTGATTTGTGGGCATTGATAATTGTTTTGGGCATATTCCGTGGTTCTGAGAATTTGTCCATTTTCTTAACAGGAGGGGTGGAGACAGGATCAATCACAGAGATCTATGGGGAATTTCGAACAGGAAAAACCCAATTATGCCACACTCTCTGCGTTACTTGTCAAGTAAGGTTCCCTTGGAAAAAGATTGCGCAACTGTTATTTTGAAATGTGTTTATGTGTGATTTCAATTCTGTTAATGAAAGGGTAGGCCAAACCTGATAAACTCTTCTAGGCTCTTTGCTACACACTCAATAGCTAATCGCATTTTAAGAAATTGCCCAAGGCCTTTAAATAGTCATTATCACAATGTCGAAAAATTAGGTCTCCGAAGGTGAACCAGAGCAGTCATATCTATCGTAGATATGTTGACAGAAACCTGACTAGGAGTGCCATTTCTTGATTTGTTCCTTCTTCCGGTTCTCATTTTCATTCCTATCTTCATTATTGCGTCGTTGCATTATTAATCGATTTTATATGCATAGTATATGCTGTGAAGGGGAGTTTCATGTTTCTTATCCTCAATACCCTCTGCGTCATTTCTTGTTCTGTTTCTATTTCCCATTCTTTGTTTTGTTTCTCGTAACATAATGTATTAGCCATTGTAATAAAAACAAAGAGCCAACCAACTCCGGCATCAGGTGCTACCATCGTTACAGAGGGTCTCATCTTGCCGTGGCCGCTTGCCTTCTGATATGGCCATGGCTAATGTAATACATGGAATCTTATCATTTCTAAGTGGGTGTTGCAGTTCATTGCGGTAGCCACACGGGAAAAGATGGTTGATGTTAATTAAATTCAGATTCCAGTCAAGTAAGATTTGCAGTGGGAAAACAACGATCAGTAGAAAGACAAACTTTGGGGCAAGGGGATACTGCTCATTAGCTGCATCTTAGAGGGCACTAGTTTAAAGCTTCTACGAAGAAATATATGTTTGAACTTCGAGGCAGCAAACCTTTCATTCTGCTTAATTATTTGAAAGGAACTGTTGCATAACTGGTCTCTGCATGGAATTTTCTTGATTTATGAGGAAATTTATCTCTTTCTGAACGATACTCTATTTTATTGTGGCAACTATGAAACTCTGCTCTTGAACTAGGTATATCCCCCTTAAAGGTTTAGGGAACTAAACCCTCTAAGACATTTATCTAGCTGGATTCTTATAGGATCGGATATTTCTTGTCTTTCTGTGTATTCCTGGTTTAGGGTTTATAATAGTTCATGAACAGCCACCGTTTAATGATTTGGGTCTTGGGAAGTTTGAGATTCATGGGATGGTTAAGGTTCAACGCCAGGCTTGCTTCTCGAAGACTTGCTGCTTCTAAGGATTTGCATACTCATGATTGGGGGTTTTAAATTTAACTTATTGAATCTTTGCCGTCACAGTTATTATAATTGCAAATTGAAGGTAGTCTTTTTTCAGTTGCCGTTAGATCAGGGAGGTGGTGAAGGCAAAGCACTTTTTATTGATGCCGAGGGAACCTTCAGACCGCAACGGCTTTTACAGATTGCAGAAAGGTATGAACACTTTTTTGATACACAACTTTTACCGTGGTTTTGAGAGACTGTATAGCCAAAATTTTAATATTTTGCAATCTTGCAGGTTTGGGCTCAATGGAGCAGATGTGTTGGAGAATGTTGCCTATGCCAGAGCATATAATACGGATCATCAATCTAGGTTGTTGCTGGAAGCAGCTTCTATGATGGCAGAGACAAGGTATGGATCTTTATCTACTGTAAGTTCTGCATGAATTGCTTCTGAATATTGCCTATGCCCTAAATGGTTTAAGATGTAACAATTTTTTGTTTTCTGTTTTTTTGTTTGGCAATATTAGATGTGTTTCAGAAACAAGCAATGATTCACATATATTAAATCAACTGAATGATTTAGGTGCTTCTCCGTGGAAAACTCTCTTGCTTTTCTTCGAGACTCCAACTTATGCTGTTTCGTATATTTTGAGCCACAACATTTCAGAAACGTTTCCTGTTTCATGCAATTTTAACTTTATTTTTCTGACTGTTTTAACTCTATACAGTTCACTGTTTTAAGCCCTCCATTCTGTTTAATTATATTTTGATTTTTAATCTCTATATGCTGTTTAATTTTATTTTCACTGTTTTAATCCCTCCATGCTGTTTACTTTTATTTTGACTGTTTTAAGTCCTCCATGCAGTTTTAGAGGTGTTTGAAGTGTAATTGCTTTGAAATTATTGCAGAACTGAAACAAGTACCTAATTTTAAACCATTTAACCTATTATATATATTAAAATTTGTATAGGTGTTTGCACAGAGAAACAGAAACTCCTATCCATGGATCGAGATTGAAGGTTAGGTCCCTCTTTGAGAGCGAAATGCTCTTTGGGATGTATCTTATTAAACAAAGACTTAAAGTGACGCATCTTGCTAAAGGCAATCAGATGATACAGAAATCAATATCTCAGAGAGAATGCAATGTTTAATGTAAAAAGTTACAGGAGATTCTTATTGAAGGGAAAAATATTGCAACATTTCCATGACTAGTAGAAGGGCTTTATCAAGTATTAATATTAACCACTATTCTATGGCTTTGCATTTCTGCAACTAAATCTTTCAAAAGTTTCCTCTATATGCCCGGCTTTCCAGAATTGTCCTTATAGATGTTCCTTCATGCATTGGATTAAATTGTTGACAGGTTTGCTCTGATGATCGTGGATAGTGCTACATCCCTTTATAGAACGGACTTTATAGGCAGAGGAGAATTATCAGCAAGGCAGATGCATCTTGCTAAGTTCCTTAGAAGTCTTCAGAAAATGGCAGATGAGGTAGGCCGTTTTTATAATTCAATAATGGATCTGTTGACTGTAGTTCTTTTGAAATAGATGCATCTTATATTTCATTAATGCACAAGAGAAAAGACATCATATATTCATACAGGATTTATAATGGAATTTGAATTGGAAGAAACACTAAGATGTAGAAGAAGTATAATTTTGGACTGTTTTATCCTCCAGTTTGGTGTGGCAGTTGTGGTGACCAATCAAGTTGTTGCCCAAGTAGATGGTTCTGCTATGTTTGCAGGTCCCCAAGTTAAGCCTATTGGAGGAAATATCATAGCTCATGCTTCCACCACAAGGTTTGAAAATTGGCCTTAATTCTTTAGTATTGTCCTGCGGCCTGCCAACAGTTACATACAAATTATGTTTAAAATTAATGATTACAAGGATCACAAGCTTTCTGTTTCTTCACAATAACAGGCTTTCTCTCCGCAAAGGTCGAGGCGAGGAACGCATTTGCAAAGTGATCAGCTCACCCTGCTTAGCAGAAGCAGAAGCACGCTTTCAAATTGCTCCAGAAGGTGTTATTGATTGCAAAGACTAATAATTCAAGAGCTCTCTGTTGTACTAATGTGAAATTTTCAAGGCTGCCTGCATAATCTGATGCAGAGTCTTACCCGGTCATAATTTTTTGACAGGCTGAGTTTTTCATTTTCAATGATTTGGTTCTCAAGAATCGAGTCTTACACATGTATATGTTGGAATACATAGAATATTCAAGCCCATTTATCAGTCATTTCAACTTATGCTTACTCAGTCTATGGTGGCAGAGGCTTCTTTCTAGTTCTGTTGAAATCTATGTAGTTTTATGTAACAGTTATTGTACTTCCCCCAAACAAATTCTGTGTCTAGATATTTCTTTTGGCTTTGCAGATTGAGGATTCTAATCCTAGGAGTTTTTTGATTTTGTTGGCATGAACTCAACTTTGCACTCATGTAAATTGTAAGTTGAGGCCATGCCATGAAATTCGTACCTGTTTTATAATCTTTTGAATAAATCTGGTGACAGTTTTATAATCTTTTGAATAAGTCTGGTGACAGTTTTATAATCTTTTGAATAAAATGTTAAAAGATCATTTTTTTTTCCTGAAAATTTGTTGACCATAGCAACTTGGCATCACTGGGCCTGATGAACAGAGTAATATCCAAAATGGGGGGTGAGGTGTTGACAAGATTCAAGCTGATATGTTTCATATTATATTTCTATTGTTAGGATGCCTTAACCTTGTGTACTTGGTTACTAATCAACTGTTACTGATTGGAACGTGTCAAGAGTTTTTGGAGCATGCAACAATAAGTTAAGAAATAATGAAGCAATTGACAATCATGTTAGGTTTTGCTTTTTCAAATGACATTATAGACATTTGGAGGTTCATTGCATCTCCTTAATCCTGGAAGAATATTAAGGTTCTAGTCTGCTGGTTTGCTTTTGGCAAACATTAAATTAGTGATGATAGAGGGAGTTTACTCAAGCTGAGCTGAATCTCTGAAGTGGCAAGCATGGTTCAATCGATCAAATCATGGTTTTACTTGGATTAAGTTTTGGCTTGGTTCCAAGTATATGGAGATTGTTCTGTCTCTAATTAATAGACACTCTTCCACCTGTGAAATGAACAAAAGAGGTTATATGAGGCTCAGTGATCATGTACTAAATTTGTACTTATTCTTATTACTCGCTCTTTTTATTATATTTTACTAGAGACTTCCTCAATTTGCACATTCTACCCACAATTTTGTACTTTATATATAGTTAATACAAATGAAAGTCGAACCTAGTGTACAGTATTACTCAGGTCCATTCTGCAGGTTTTAAACTGCAGTTAAGTGGGATGTCTGTGTATGATTTTCTCTTATTGATGTTTCAGACTTGGTAAAGTGTAATCCATCCTCAGTATACTGAATTTATCTTGAATAATCTCAGTTCCAACAATTCTCTGTCATACTTGTATACTTGCTCCCTTGAGACTTATTGCATGTAAGTGTCTTACATTGCTGATATTGTGCTCACACTAAGTGGTATAGAGACATAAGATTAGGGTCTTTTTAGAGTTCTGCATTATCAGCATTGGAATATTTCATGATTGAAATTCTCCTTGAGCTCGCATCTTTATGTGGTTTGAGTGATAGCACATCAACATCCATCTCCTTTGATTTTAGGCATTCAGTACTTAGGTAACTCATTATCAAGTCAAGCTCTCAAACCTTTTCTGTCTGTTGGCATCATTTTTTCTGTAATAAATTGGTTATTTTGCTGCATCTATGAATTCCTATTCCTGACTGGCAGCATTGTTGGACCTTTTTAGCGCAATCTGCTTGTTTTCATGTCCATTTCCTACCTGTTACTTGAGAATCACTGCTTCTGACCTGACAGCAACATTTGAGTTTGCACTATGGCTTTCACACTTCTTCTGGAGACTTATTTGGTTCCTCACATTGTTCAAGTCCTATCAGATTGGCAGAGATAGAATCGATTATTTGTGAAGCCCTTGCATGACAACAACAATAATTTCTGAACAAAATGATGAAGACATGATGACCATGTTCTAGACACTACAATAGACTCTCCAATTACTACAGGTCTACAATCAAGGGGTTTGCATTTTTTTTGTCTCTGGTCTTGCACCAATGACTACACCTCTTGCACTTATCCATGTTTATCAGCATGCCCCAACATCTTTTGTTTTGTATGACTCCCTTCTGGAGGTCAACATCGATAAAGAATCTCATAAGCCAAATGAACTTCACCTGCAGTTCTTGTGCCTACTATTTTTCAAGATCATACACCATTTCTAGTTTTTTAAGTTGCCCAACTTGTTGAGATGTATAGGGCTAATCCAATTCGACTACATGGTGAGCCAAAGATGTTGGAGAATCATTCGCCATTTGTCTCTACATTGTCCTCTCTAGTTTTCTTGTTCAATGGATCTCTCTTTTTGTCCATCTGAAGTTGCTCTCATAATCTTATACTTTAGTAGCAATTTTCCAGACAACTCATGTGGACTTTCTACTTAGGGAGGATTCCTTGCACCACAATGGCCTCGACATTCTCATCTTGTTTAAGGATTCATACAACTTCTTGGTATGATATTCCTTAGCTTTAAAGTGGAACGAGCTCAGCCCTTAGTACAACATCACTTGTGTGTTTCCTCTTGTCCATGTTCCTTTTACAACAAAAACAATATATGATGCATCTATGCTTCTCCTTCTTGACCTTTAAACTTGTGTAGTTCCTACAGTTCATGTTCTTTTTACAACAAAATCAATATCTGATGCATTAGTGCTTCTCCTTCTCCACCTTTAATAAACTTCTGCTAGTTTTGTTCTTAAGTTTGTAGGACATCTAACATTCCTCTATGAACCCCTTCTTTTCACAAAGTGTAGTTGCCATTGGTTCAGGCTTTACATTTTAGCAAAAACATGAATTTGTGCACCAACCCCAACTACATAATACACAAGGATTATTTTGTACTATTTTAAAAAGGGCATACCTTCCAACTACAATAAATTTGAGATGTTTTCATTTGAGCAAGAATCAATAAGACTTAGTGGACATGTGTGATCATGTATCTAAATTGTACTTATCCTTGTCACTCACACACTTTATTGTGCTTTATTGGAGACTTGGTCAACTTGGAAGACCCTCCAAAATTTTGCACAGTTTTTCCATGGGTATCTATGAATCCCATAACACATCAATACAATATCACATTTTCTTGACTTTACATTTAAATATGTACTATATAGGGTTTAAACAAGGGTTTTTTAAAAGAACTCGTGATTGTCAACAATTCACCTTAATCATGTCGACAACACAATTGTCTCGCACTTGCTTTTTAAAATTTATTTGATCTTTCTTTCATTGTTGGTATTATGCTCATACAAGGTTTATTATAGAGGGTTGTGATAAAATCAAGTCCAAAGCATATGAGTTGGTTGAAGGAGAAGAGGTAATTCAAATTGACTTCCTTGAGAAAATTGTGGCTTTACAATGCTAGTTGCATCGATTGGACTCAATGTAGATACTAATACAAAGTAACTTGGCTCCCACACCTAGTCCCATAGCAAATGCAACATGTTACAATGAATGCCACTAAATCCTTTGTTTCTAGGTTAGGTGTTGACTAGTGTAATCACTAGCTAGTTAGGTTTATTATCCTAAGTGGGAGTGGTCTAATGCTTTCTTGTTCCATGTGTAATGGAGTTATATCATTTCTTTCAAAAGTTAGATCTTTACATGGTTTTATTCTATTTTTATAAATGAGATAGGGGGAGGTGTGGATACAATGGTATATAAAATATTGCATTACATGTAATACTCTGGGTAATCTAAAAAGTATTACATTTTATGATGTAAAATGGAACTACATAATTATCATATGACTTAATTGTTACTTTAAAATAGGGAATGTTTAATTTGGGGCCTAGAAGGGTAGGCTTGGGTTAGATCCTAAAAGCCACACTAATGAACTAGAATGGTAAATCCTTTAATTGAGGGTGAAGTGGAATTTTGGGGCTTCTATTGACAAGGACATGTTTTTTTTTGCATTCTATGTGTTGATAGATAACAATTCAACATATATTCCTTGTAGATCCAAGCTATTATGGGAATCGAGCACATAAAGAAACCATTATCCAAAATGGATCATTATATTATTTGTCATCCATCCTGATGCTTTTAGAAAAAAGGTTAGTTTGGCAAATTAGGGGTTGAAACATTTTGGAAGTAGTTTGAGGCATCCAACAATATTTTTTATGGGGTAAAACTTTGCCGCTTCAAAGCGACACCCTCTAGCATTATTCTACACACATATACCTTCCCACGACACAAGAGCTGCGCTAATCAAAGTCCATATGCAAAAGTTATACCACCTTAAAGTTGACTTTCCTATTTTGATCATTGTGATTCAAGAGGATGCCACGCCAACCCCCATTATTCATGGAAAAGGGGCTAGCCATGTGATCTCGATGAAGAAAACTCTGGAAGAGTCAATATTGTAACTCCAGTTAAGGGTGGAGTCAAACTTAAGCACTAATACACTATCAAATTGTTATAACTGAGCCAGTAGGAGGAAAAGGGGTTCCATTCTATTGGAGTGCATTTTATTCCATATATGAGTGGAGTAATTGAGAGTGGACACGGGCAGAGCAAACAAAGAGGGTTTGTGCAGTATATTAGCCCACAAGCCACATGTCTCACTTTTTTGTACTTGCATCCATTTCCACTCAAAGAAAGAAAGAGCATAGCAACCTCACCTTTTAGTTGAGTTTTCTTTCAAAAGGGTTTCCTAGAGCATAACTTGTGTTATTATGGTTGTGAGTGATTGTCTTTTCGTTTGTTCTCTATTTTATGCATTTTTTATATTACAAGCATAAAGGTAGTGACTTAATGAATCCACAAGTCCATGGAAAATAACCCTCAGTATATATTTTAGATTTTCAATATAAATTTATTAGATATGTTGTGATGAACCATTTGATGGAATGTAAATGACAATTTATGGACCATATTGATATTTATTATAACCCATTTTCCCACTGTATGTCATGGAGAGAAACCCTAGTCCTATCCTTCGACTTGTTGGCTTGAGTGCATCCTTGCCCCTCTTTGACTGTGCATGTTTAGCAACCCATCGTTCCACAGGCTTGTCACCCTGACACCCATTGCTTCCTTGCAGTGGGATAGCCTTACACTTGGGTACCCTACTTGCTTTTGGCATGGGATCGATGGAGGTGATTTTTTTAGAATAGGTTGATCTTGAGGAGATCAGTCTGACCCACTAGTGCATGAGTTGGATGAGGGTCAATTATTGTGGAAGTTTCCTAACTTCTCATGGCCTTAGGTGTCCAAATACATCCTCTTGAGTTAGGGAGAAATCTTATATAAAGAGACCTTGTCAAGAGGGAAACATCATATAGAGAGTATTACTCAATTATACATGTGGATTTCTACCCAAACTTCCTTTTCATGTGAGACGAGCCCAACCTTGCAGTGAGTTGAGGGAGGAGCCATACCAAGGATTGAGGAGTGAAACTATATGCGAAGGTAGAATGTGCATATGCCATTCTAATTAATAAAAGCATTTATGAATTCTCCCCCATATGTTTTATGTCTTTTCATATATACGAGGATTTGGTTATTGTTTGTACACGTTGACCTACCCTCTATGGAGGAAAACACAATGTTTGTTTGGCTGTGTTTGTGTGTAGGGATTTGGATAGAGGAGCTAGGAGAAGGGTATTTGAGTGGAAGTAGGATCTCCAAGGTTGTCTCTAGGATCCACACTCTTCACCAACCTACAAGGGATCAGGTATGCATCCTCTGTCTCATTAGATAAGATGTTTGTTATGTACTTGCTTTGAATCTTGAGAGTTCATGTACACTATGCTAAATAGTGTCTGATGGATCCAAGGGAAAGATACATGGAGCAATAGCTCCTTAGCTTCTGAGCATTTCTTAAGGTAACATAACTAGTGACTTTGCTTGGGAGTCTTTCCCTAGTTTTTGATTTCTCTTTCCTTGGTATTGAATTTTGATTTTTGCCTATTCTTGAGTTTTTCTCTATCCATTTCAACTTTGTTTGGGCCAGTTACAGGCTAAATTTGTTTTGGATTGCTTAGATCTGAGTTTGATTTTTCTTTAGATATTGGCTTTGGGAGCTAGTCACCCCCTATTAGCCATTTACAAAGCGACTTCAAGTCCCAATTGCTCCTTGGTTGATCTACTTGTGATTGGGTACTGTGGTTACCCATTGTCTGGTAGTGACCGCCTCCTATAAATTAGTGTTATCAGAACCGAATTGGAACCGATGGAGCCGGTTGGTTTGACAAGTTAGTGGTAAAATAAGTCTGATTCGAGGTTTGGAACAAGAAATGTCCAGTTCGGTACCGAACTAACCTTTTTTCACCTAATCGATTGATTTTGTTATGAACTGGGCAGTTCAGTACAATGTGAGCATTCTGCTTTATCTTTCATTTTCATCCTTTTACTTAAATTCTTAACATTACTATTAATTGAATCATTATGTTCGAGAGTGATTCTAATTTCATTGGTTTCATATGGAGAAAATATAATTTTAGATCTCATTTATAATGTAGTAGACTTAACAATTTTAAGGATCTCAACATTGGGGGATTGCAACGTTTCCATTGGATTTTGTCATGTACGAGGGTATTGAAATAACATTTAATCAAGAGCACCAAGCCCTCTATGTATGTTGGTGTTCGTGGCAGTGATTGTTGAACTCCTCTATCACGACCCTAGTAAAAATGTACCCAACACAAAGAAAATATCAATTTGATATGTGGAACATTTTTTATCCTATTTTAATGCTCAAAGCGTGATATTGATGATGAAGATCTCAATATAGGCAATTATTTTGATAATATGTAAGTATTTGTTGTAGCATAATTTTTTTTTAACACTAGAGGCCATCTAGAGCTTCTTTGTTGATGTATTTTTGGTTTAGAACTGTATTGCACTGTGTTATTTGGGTTATATGCACTCTTATTTGCTATATAAATGAGGACTTTTGCATATTTTGTATAAATGGTTTGGATTCATATGGATGCACATGGATATATATGTTTTTATTTAAAATTTGAATATTTTGTGTTTTTGATTGACTGTTGTTTTACCAGTTTTGGTTTGGTTTTGATTGATTCTTGGTTCAGAGGGTTTTCCGGTTTGATCACTAGTTTGGTTTCGATTAGATTGTTGTAGAATGATATTTTGGCAGGGTTTCCTTCAAGCCATGTTGCAAGAGCTTTGGATCTTTCATCCTCTGTTTGTAATTGATCAAATCTACTTTAGATCTTGTTGAATTGACCCTTTATTAATGTGATCTCTTATGCAATTTTGGTTTGTTATGTCAAGGTTGTATGTTTGGTTCAATTTCTTTTGGTAGTGATTGATGTTCATTTTTATTTTTTGACACTATAAACTTGATCTGAGTGGTTTGATAAATCTTTGTGGTCTATTTGCTTGTTTGGGTCATAAAGAAATCCAAGTTTTGTGGCCTCTCAAGTCTTGTTTCCTTTGTCTAGGGTTTGGATAGTTTTCCCACATAGGTCATTGTAGGATCGTGTTTGCTGTTTGCTGGCATTCAACCACGAATTGATACTTTCTTTTATTTTGAACTTGCAGTTTATCCAAGTGCGATGAGACATAGTTCATAATTTTTCTTTGCAAAGTCTTTGTTTCAAGCTTTTGAGTTCTTGTAGTTGCTTTTTCTTTAGCATTATTTATGAAAATTTCCTTTTTTCTTACAAGTTTTATGGATATGTTCTTTTGTGAATTCGGTGAATTTCAGAGTGATCATTGAGAGTGAATGTAGGGTTTTATTTGTCGCTTGGAAAAAGGAAAATATCTCCTCTACCCTTTCTTAGATAGTTTTCATCGAAATGGAAATAAAAAATTGCATTTCATTTAAATTGCATTAGGATTGGTATTGAGTCTTTTTCACACCATCTCAGTTGCACTCTGTACCCTTGAGTAATTAACAACCATAAAATAAAGTGTATTAAAATTTATTAGATGTTTTTTGCTTATAGCAAACCAATAATAGATTAGGGTTGTAGAGCCTCGGAGTAGGGTTTGGAAAGGAAACTCTTCAAGGACACAAAACTGAAATTAGATCTACTAAAGAGTGTAAATCCATTTTCACATAAGATGTTTGTTGGAAATATCCTCTCACACCAGAGTTATGCACACAATTGTGTTGAGAATCTGTGGAGTAACATTCGCACTCTTAGGCTACAATGGTGCTTTTGCATTTAGAGGTTTTCCTTCTAGTGATGTGTATAATCCCATTAGTAGTCACACTTTAGGGAGTTTCTTTGTCTCTAGGGGTGATCCCTTGGGAGAAATCGTCCTTTCACTATGATGGCTAGTCCACAACCTCAGTACTCTAGTTCTGGTCAAACCTTTTGCCAACCCTCATCTTTTGGAAACTTTGTTGCAAGGGGACTACAAGGTTCATTTGGGGTTCTTCTCTACCTTCAGACCTGTTCAACCACCATCAACTTCCATTTCTAGCTTCTTTTGATTTGCTAGATATGGACAAGTTAACTAATGACCTCATTGCCCTGATCCTAAATGAACTTCAATGTTCACAAAATTACTTTTTGACATTCCCAAATTTGAAGAAAGGTGGAGAGAGAACTCTATCACACATATTACCAATTATCATCTATGGGTGTTCTTTTAATTCCTTGGTTGCTGATTTTGTGAGGTTGCGTCTCTTCCAAATAACCTTGACCAGAGATTCCACAAAATTGTATATCGAGATGGATAAGGCATCCTATAGTGACTACGCTTCCTTGGCGTAAATGTTCTTGAACCACTTTTAGTTACCTTTGTGGCAATAGGTTGGAACTGATCTCATGTATACCTTTAAGTAGGACAAATCTACCCATATCTTTAATGACATTCATGAGTGGAAGTGCATAAAGCGTTTGATTGGGACCAAGATTCCTGACCAATTTCTCAAATATTGGTTTACCCATTCCTTTCTACCACTTATAGCCAAGGATGTCACTATGGTCGAGGCGACTACTGAGGAGAAAACTAGTTTATGTGCCCAACATCTTGAATTTATTTAATCTTAGTCGAACACTTTATATGACATCATTCCTAATGCTCCACGTCCTTCAACAGATCCACACAAACATAAACCCAGACCACATTTTGACGGTGTAATTGGCTCCATTTCTTTTAACGTTGTGAGCTAGTTATCTGCTCAATTAGGGTAATTGATCGTTACTTCACAAGCCTTGACAATTGTACCTAATCCTCAATAAGCCTCATCTTTTGAGAAAACCCTTGCGATTCATAGGGTGAAGTCCATGCAACCTAAGAATCCTCAACAACCTGGAAAGAAAAAGGAGAAAAACACTTCTAAACCTGCTAAGGAGACTGAACAATCCCAACCCAATAAGGGTGGATACACAAATGAGCGACGCTGAAAGATCAAACTCCCTTGCAAGGTTTGTTAGGGGGATCATTTAACTCATGAGTTCCCATGAAAGGATGAGATTCATCGCTTGCTTGTGTAATCAACCGCCACTTAACAACTGGGTGTTTTGACACATTCGTTCCCCACCCTAATCTAGGTGGATATTGGTGCCCCCCTGCCTATTCCACTTGGACCCCCAACACTGTTTCCTATCTTTCAGTATAGTTTTGTAATTCAACAGTTTCTATTTTTGTTAGGGTCCTGAACTTTTGGAGCCATTTGAATCCCTAAACAATGTTTTTTGGGGAAGCAGGCGAACATAGTATATGTTTGTAGTCAAAATTTGTTGTCCTCAAATAGAATTTTCTAATAGGCTATCATGTATGCCAAATGAAGATCGTATGCTAAAGTTATGACCTTGGGAAGTTAACGTTCCAACTAACCCCATTGGGGCCCATAACTTTTGGCGCTTCATCTCACAGGTTTAGGTTTTTGGATGCTTAGGATTTCTCATTTTTTTTTCACGATAAAAATGCCTTTGAGCCTCATTGTAACATAGTTTGGGAGGCATGTCACTATCACATCTTTTCTTAGAGATAAGCTACCATTGCCGGCACTAGTTTTCATTCATTCTGCATTTAAATAGTTTTCAACATTTATTATTTATTAATTGAAGTTCAATTTCGATGTATCTATGTGTTTCTACTTGAATTCTGTATTTCATTTCATTACTTAATAAATCTGGATCAATGGTATTAGAGCGGTCTGCTCATTCTCTGTTTTTCTGTGCATGTCCCCAACGAGGTCGAGTTATAAGGACTTGGGACTCAAAATGCTTGTGCCCTTGCAAGATCGACCTTGCCGACCTCAACGACCTCCCATGGCACAATAAAAGAAAGATGAGGGAGCAAGAGATCCTATCAAATTATTACTCGAAGAAGTCCTCGAGCGACAAAGGAACGATACGATGGATATTTTTTCCCAGATTCTTCGACGGATAACAATGGGCGCAACATATTCTTCCAACAGTCACTTCGGAGGTGCCACCCCCTTTAAGGTATAAGTCATTTTTGACATTCCTAGATTTGAAGGTCAGATAAACACAAATGTTTCAGATAAATGGTTAAATCTACTAGAAGGATATTATTCAGTCCATACTTTTTATGATAGAGAAAATATTACTTTTGCACTCCTTAAGGTCACCTATCATGTCAAAGAATGGTGGGAAACTTACTGTAAGCAAAGGGTTGAGGAGGAATCCTCACTATTTTCAGCCGCACCCTCTTGGGAGTCTTTCTGAGAGGATGTTAAGGAATAGTATTACCCTGTTGGGATTTATGAATACAAATACATAAAATGGACCACACTACAGTAGGAAAGGGACCAAGAATATCTTTCATACCCTATGCACGACGCTGGGTATCATGGAGTCTAAGAAACATCTTGTGCTCAAGTATCGTGGATGTCTGCACAAATACATCCAGGTAGAAATGGAGTTCTTGGACATCTCATTGGTTGGTGCAACATACCAAGATGTTGTCAAGATTAAGCATAACTTTAAACAGAAGAAGTGATACTTTGGATCTACAAATCTGAAGTAGGGCAAGGGCACCTCCAAACAACAGAATAAAGGACAAAACCAAGGTGGAATGACCTAGGACAACCCATCAAAGCTGCAAGAAAAGAATAGTGATGGGAAGATGAAGAAAGACAAAGGAAGTGGTGTGAGTTCCACAAGAGCCCCACTCACAACACAAATGAATTTTGCTCAAAGCTGTCACTAGTGGCCAAGCTGAAAGCTTCAGATTTAAACACATGTTTTGACTTTGACCTAGAACTTGACAAGGGGAAATCGATCATTGATGCAGAACCCAGTGCCACCATTGCCGTTGGTTGCAATATATGTTGTTTTAGTGATCCAACACTATTATGTCAATCCTGGGTTTGTAGACTTCAAGACAAAACATTGTACAAGCCTGAAGAAAACCTTAGAATCCTGCAAAAAAAATCCTTATTCTAACCTTTCTATTAGAACTCTTTAAATTCTTGCAAACACTAATTAAACTTCTTGTCCTATTCCTGCAATCAAATGACAATTATTAAAGAACAAATCCTATCTACCAATCAATTGGAAATCCGAGCATTGACTTTTAACTAAACTTAACAACTTCAATGTAAAGGTTGTCTCAATTAGCTAAGGAGCAAAAGAGTTAAAATCTTGGACAATCCACAAACTATTGAAAATAATGTAAACTTGATTTTCTTACATGCAATGCAGAACCCCCAAATCCAATCTGCACTCGCCAACTACTTCTGTGTCAAATCAAAAGAAATAAGGGAAAGATTTCAAATATGCTCAAGGCGCACACAAGTCCAAAGTAATTGTGCTTACTATGTAATCAAATTTCATACACAGAAAGGAAAATAACTTCACTAAGATCTAATACTCAACACTCTATTCAAAATTGGATGCAAGCTTCAAACTTTCATAATTAAATATTAATTATGGAAATAATGAATTGCCACCATTCATAAAAAGGAAACAAGGAAAAGGTATTAAAGAGAATCCCCCGTAACCTCAAAATCACAAGCTATTACATTATTTATAGTTTCTTAGAAAAGCTACAAGGCTATGCAAAATGATCAATTTCTTTTCACAAAACAATCCTTCAACTCAAATCCTCATAAAACCAACACTTATCAAAAGATCTAAGGCAACTTGTTACATATATAAAGATTGTTGAAGAATGTAACTAATGTTGGTATTCATAATTGTACTTGTCATTTTTTTCTTCATTATTAGTAAAGAAAATGACTTATTAAAGCATGAGTTTCATGCTTTGGTCAATGTTTTCTAGGTCAAAGCCTCCATTGAAGGCTTCTAATTTTTGACTTGAGTCATTAGTCATTATCATTTTTATTAGACCCTTCTTGGGCTTTTGTGTTATGTAATTTTTTTTTTTGAGTCAAAAAGGTTATTTGTCACCTCCACACCAAGTTGTCCCTGTCACCATGAAGGCAAATTACATTAGGGAAATTCAACGTAGCAGAAAGGCTAGGGAATTCAACGTATTTGGTTTACTCACTCAACAAGTTCTTCGAGGAAGAGAAGCAAAAAAGAAAGTGAAGTAGATGGAGAAGGACGAAATAAGTTGGGAAGAACTAATTCAAGTTTTAGGGCTATCTACCTCTCACATGTGTGAAGTTTCTAGGCAGTTCCTAGGGAAAAAATTATAAGTCTACTGTAGGATTGAAATGTTGTAGTTGGGGGCCGGAAATTTGTTGCTGGGGGCCAAAATTCTAGATTGAAATTGCTATTGGGAAGCTGTCACTTGGAGACTTTGATAAGGATAATCTATTTGAAGGAAGAGCCGACTTGGTGGTTGGAGGAGGTATTTGTCTAGGTCTACAGGGTGTTGGATTGTCTCATCTTGATTTGAATCTATTAGTGGAAGAGTTGGATTGCGTTTTCCACTTGAAGGGATTTTTCCTTGGTTGAGTGCCTACATCTTGTGTCCCTTGTTCTTGTGGCCTTCATATACATATAATTTGGTAATTGCTTGATGAAAGATAAACTAATAAAGAAGTAAAAGAAGCCAACATAATTCACAAGTAATTATTAAGAAAGAGGAATCAAACCCTAATTCCTATAAGCATTGATTTCTCAACATGGTATTAGGGCTAAGGTGGAAGAAGGTTGAAGATCACTTTGTTGGCAATCACTTGAAGAAGGGAAAAATAGTCTTAGAAGAAAAGGTTACTCCCTCTATGGAAAGTTATTTGAAGATGGGTCTCAATATCATGAAAGTTGCAGGAAGTTGGATTGGGAGAATCATCTACAATCTATCTAGGAGAGTCAAGAGTGAATGATTCTTGGCTACACTTATAGGTACTCTTGATGATGACAATGCATTGATCATCGATAGTGGAGCATCACGACATATGAAGGGAGAAAGTGGACAACTTGATATTCTATTAGGGGAACCCTCTTCTCATGCAGTGGAGCTAGGAGACAACAACATTTATGCAGTCAAGGGCTTCAGATCTACATCATTGAAGATGGAAAGTGGAGCAAAGCTACACCTCAACAACATACTCTATGTCCCAAGTTTGAAAAATAATTTACTTTTCCATTTCTTGTTTAGAAGATAAAGGAGATATGGTTTCCTTTGTAGATGGTAAACTTTTGGTTTGGGGAAAGGATTAAAGTATTGATGTTAAAATTGGAAACTAGGGCCAAACTCCATGTGGGTCATCTTATTAATGGAAGATGATATTTTTCTTGGTTCTCTCTCATCGAGAGGTGTAGGATTTATCTAAAGATCATTCGATTCCGATAAATATTCATGGAGATATGAATTTATTTGTGTTATAGGACAATTCGTCAAGATCGGACAACAACCAAATAAACCCCACTTGTGCTCAACGTTTTAGTATAAATAGAGGTGGCCTTCAAGTCATTTTCAACACACTTGGGATCTCTTCCTCTCTACTTGTCTTTGGGTTTTAGTAGGAGGAGAGATCTTAAGGGATAACACTGCCCTAATCCAGAGGGTAGAAGACGGAACTGCTGGGAAAAGCCGGAATTGCCGGAACTGTCGGGAATAGCCGAAATTTCTGGAACTGTCGGGAATAGTCGGAATAGCCAAAACTGTCAGGAATAGCCGGAATTGCCGGAACTATTGGGAATAGCCAGAATTGTCGGAACTTCCAGAATTGTCGGGAACTGTCGGGAAAAGACGGAACTGCCGGGAGCTGCTGGAACTGTCAGAACTGCTGAGAACTGCCGGAATTGCCGAGAGTAGCCGAAATTGCCGGAATTGCCGAGAATAGCTGAAATTGCCGGAATTTCCAGAATTGCCGGAACTGCTGGGAATAGCCAGAATTACCGGAACTGCCAGAACTGACAGAACTGCTGGGAATAGCCGGAATCGCCGAAACTTCCAGAACTGCCAGGAACAGTCAGAATTGCTAGAACTGCCAAAACTATTGGGAATAGCCAAAACTGCCAAAACTGCCGGAACAACCAGAGCATCTGTCTTTGAAGGAGAGCAGCATGCAAGGGACAACTAACTAATGTTGGGACAGTTGTATGGTACTTAGCAGCAAATACACCAAGCATGCAATGTTACAGCTAGCATGCAAGGGACAACTAGCATGCAACAACAAGCATGCTAAGGACAACAAGCATGCTAGGGACAACAAGCAAGCTAGGGAAAAAAAGAAAGCAAGATGTAGCTAGCACATAGGTCAGTATGACAACATGGTGCAACAATGTCACATAATGAAATACAGTGATGGGTACAATCATGATTAATGAAGCATGATGAGATGCAACATAGTGATGATGGGTGCAACATGGTGCAGCACGGTGAGGTGCAACATGATAACGAAATGCAACACAATGATAGGTGGAGTCACCTTGGAGAATCAGTTGAAGCAACATGTCTTCAACTGATCTCAATGTATCAATCTTCTTAGAGATGATCTATGCTCTTATCTAGATAAGTCAAAGTGTTGACTTCTATGAAAGTGTACTATCTCTTCTCTCTCTCTGCTAACTATTGAAGACATATAAGAGAATTGATCAAGTTCCCCATTGGTTTGTCCTTGGCTAGCGCCACATCTTTGTCTCCTCTCTTGGCTTGTCTTCTGCGATTTATGTTTATGTTCTATCTACAGTTTACTTTAATGCTGATGTGATTGCTAATTTGGAAAAGATATTGAGCTAATTGTGAAAATTGAAATAAATTGCTCTAAGCATAGAACATACGTAAAATTAACAATTGAAAAGGAAAATGTTATTGCGGTTCGTGAAGGTAGACTATAGAAAGTTATAACACCATATCCTCAAGCCCTAGTTCACATGGAGATCAACCGTATCGAACTTTGGCATAGAAGATATGGGCATATTCATTAGAAGATAATACCATCTCTTAGAAAAATGGTAAAGGGCATCCCAAACATCAAGGGAGATCATGAAGGAGTATGCAAGGGATGTGCTTTGGAAATGAATGCTAGGAAACCTTTTACAAGCAGTGATACAAGGTTTAAATAGATACTAGACCTCATTCATTTTGGTGTGTGTGGGCCAATGTCTAATAAAAATCTTATAGGTTATATTTACTATGTGACCTTCATTAATGATCACTCTAGAAATACATGGCTCTATCTTCTCAAGACAAAGGATGAAGTATATGGAAAGTTCAAGGAATTTAGATCCAAAGTTGAGACCTTAGCCGAAAGAAAGATATTTTTTATTAGATTCAAGAATGGAGGGAAATACACTTCAAAAGAACTAATTGCATATTATAAAGAAGTAGATATTAAAAGGGAGCTCATTGTTCCCTACAACCCCGGGCAAAATGGAGTTGCAGATAGGAACCATTGAAGAATGCATAAGGACTATGGTATTTGATTAAGATCCACCAACTTTTCTATGGGGAGAAGCATCCATGACAACAATATTGTTGGACACCTAATCCTAATGGGTTAGTGTGGAAGCCGAACAGACTAAGTAGTCCAAGGGACCTTGGGATGTGAATCCCAACGGTCACCATATTGTACTATAAATGTACATCTATTGTTAATAAAAATGGCATTGCAAGATTTATCTTTCTATTTGCTCTTGCTGTCCATGTCTGTTTAACATGGTATCAGAGCCATGATGTGTGGCCTGTGTAGTTGCCTTGAATAGTGTTGGCCTGTTTAATTCTGCCTGCCTGTTCTTCTGAATACCTTTGACTGTCATAAACGTTTAAAAGGAAAAAGAGCATCATTACACCTGCTCCTCTGTCCCACACCTGAAGGAAACGCCTGGCCTGCACGCTGCTGAGTGAAACGCCTGGCCTGCACGCTGCTGAGTTACTCCCTCAGCTATTTTGACATTAAAACTCCTGTTGTCCTGAGAGCTGCTCAGTCCTGAGCGCTACTCTGACATTGATTCCCTGGCTCTGCCTCTGCCTGGCCTGACTGCACTATAAGCGTTTTCATTCAAGGCGGTATTGCGCTCTCTGACTGCCAGAGACTGCGCCCTCATGAGTCATTGATAATGAATGCACACAAGCGTTGATGCGTTTCTGATTTTGAATTGATATTGAATGCACCTGAGCGTTGAATAATCTGCCCTGACGCCGATTTGCAGCACGTTGCTCTCAGAAACATTCAGCGTCGCTCCTCTGCCTCCTTTGCTCATTCCTGTCTGCTAATATTTGGAAAGAGTATTTTTTTAGTCTAATGTAAACTTCGCTAAGAAAAAGGATGATCCGGTCGGATGTATAACAATAATTAGATCCCGATTTATGTATGGTATGGTAGCTGGTTTGCGCAGTTTGATTTAGTATTGCGCAGTTTGTTTATGCATGAAGATAACCATATGACTTTAACCTGATTCATCTCAACGTGGAGATGTATTCTTTCTCACTATGAGTCCCGAAAGTTTGAGAATGAAAAGAGAGATGATTTTAATGGCGGTATAATGTTGTGCTGTTGATATGTATTTATGATGGCAGTTTTGAGTATTAAGCAGTTTTCAAAGGGTTTATATAAGCAGTTTTCAAAAGCATTCAAAGTCATATCAGTCAGAGCATTTTATATATCAAAGCATTAGTTCTTCTGGAGTTTCAAAATTCATATGCCCTAAGAAATGAGCATCAATGGTTCTTTCCAAGAGTTTTACAACTAGGAATTTTGAGTTGTGGTTATTAGCGCATTTTCAAGATTGAAGTTAACATTCAAGTATTGCATGGTTCGTTTGATGACATAATAACATCTCGTTTGAATTAAGACCCCACAGCCTCCAAAGCCTGACGGCTGAATCAGTGCACGATAACATTTAATGCATCCTCTATTGCATATAACTACATGCCTCAAATATTTTGCACAGAATTAATATATTGCCATTAATGGAATTTTAACTCTAACCTAATGGAGGACAAACTTCAAAACACGCAATTCGGTAGCAGCAGTTTGCTTGTATTGAAGGTCAGACAAAACTAGAATCATGCACCTCGGGCCTGGTTTAGTCCTTGCCATTGCGGTTCAGCTATATAACCGTTTGATACTGTGCACAAGCTTTCGCTTATAGACAAATGGATGTGCCTCGTTGCAATTGTATTGTTGAATGGTGAATGCAGTATAACATTGCGTGTGGAGCAGACATGAGATTTGGGTTTTCTTGAAAAGTAATTCAAACAGTTTGTGCCCGGAAAATTACAGTTTGTGTATTCCGGCCATTTCAACAGTTCGAAGTAGAGCTACAGACTAGTATACATTTCCAAGCCTGTCAAAGTTCCAGTTTATTACTTACTCGATTATGAAAGTAATCCAGGCGTTGATATTGATAATTGCAGGCATATGTTTGTTTTTAGGTAGAGAATCAAATTATTAGCATTGAATAGATTTAGTGTTGTCCATGGAACAATTTGAAACAACCTCTGAGTGAAGTGATCAGTAGAGAAGTGATCAGCATTATGAAGTGAATTTGAAGCATTTTTGAAGACATTTTTGAAAGTCATTCTTGGAGCAGTTTCTTGTAGAGATTTTGCATGATTTCCATATCAGCCAGATGCTCTGCAGTTTGAAGTTGAGGACATCGCTCATCTTCACATTTATATTTTTTTTGCATTGATGTTACGCTCCAGTTCATTCTTGAAACGAACTGTGGACTGTTGATTTACCATATGCTCAATTGTACCAATGTTTATTGTAGCTTGACGAGAAATGTTTATTGTAGTTTTCGCGACATTGTTGCCACTTGACAAGCCCTTACAAGATCTTGTAGGAAGAGTACAATATTATTTTTCTGTTGCTGTTGCCTCAGTTGTGATCAGTTTTTAAGTGACATTGAAGAAAAATGGTCAGAATTGAAGTGCATTAAAGTTATTGAATATCCTAATTCATTCCACTGTTGATGAGATGGTCAAAGTTAACAAAGAAACTCTCTTTGACATCCAAACCTCTCTACAAACTGCACATGAGAATATTGAGTTTTTGCAGCTTGAGACAAAGCTGCAGCAAGAAGAACTACAACAATGGATCATCTTTCTGAAACCTGTTTCTGTTCAGAAGATTGAAACAGACTCCCATAAACAACAAGTCAATAATGTCCCGTTCATTCAAAAAAGCAGCAGTTGTACATGCAGATGCAGAAACTCAGTCTGCACTTCCAAGCCCATCATCAGACCTTGGGAGCAGCTTGTCCACAACAAGCACAGAACTGGTCTTGGATATGACAAGGACTTGTCCTTTCATATTCCAGACTACGCCAAGCCCATTCAGTTTCAGAGGGATGGTTTCATTAATGACAGTTCACCTGCTCCTCATGATAGTTCAGCGTCAGCTGTTCCAGTCTCTGCTCCTCTTCCACAGCAGCAACAACAACAACAGATCGTGAAATGCAAACACTGTGATCGAGTTGGCCATCTAAAAGATCACTGTTTTGATCTTCATCCATGTAAGCACTGCCATAAAACCAGCCATTCTTCACACAGATGCTTCAGCAACAAACGTCCTGCAAGAACAAAGATTCATCTTGGATGGATCGCTTCTTGGCAATGGGCATCAACAGCCAAGAAGATATTCCAGACACATGTCAGAACTTGTTCCAGAATATTGAACAGTCTTGCAGTTGAGTTTTCTCCATCTTCTCACCTTGTATCTGAAAGGGGGGGAAATGATGGTCATCTACAAGCTTCAAAGCCACATCAAGCGAGCCTGAGCCACAACCTGCCACACCAGTTTTAGAGTTGTATCCAGAGGCAAAGATGCCTGAACATGCCTTCAGTTGGGGCAATCTGGGACACTTCCTCTAGCAGAAGACTTCAGCTTCTTGCCAAGCTTTGGAAGAGTTCCAAGAACAAAATTGAGAACACGTCCTCTAGCAGAAGACTCCGGCTTCTTGCCAGTTTTGGAAGAGTTCCAAGAATTGCATTAAGCATTCCAGAGTTGTTGGTCATCCTTAAACCATCACAGGTTAAGACTTCCCTTTTCAGGTTGAAGTTTTACCTTTTATACGGGGTGAGACCTCCCTTTATTGGTTGAAGGTTTCCCTCATCAAAATAATATGAGCACTTCCTCTAGCAGAAGACTCCAGCTTCTTGCCAGTTTTGGAAGAGTTCCGGGAACTGCACTAAGCGTTCCAGTGTTGGTGGTCATCCTTAAACCACCGCCCTTTAT
>APFE031227465.1:1914-60919 GCA_000404065.3 Pinus taeda
AGTTCCAAAGCGTTGTTAGATTCATTGAATTTATTTTAAGTTGATCTTGCTTAACAATTTGCCTTTCAGGTTCACCACATGATGTATATATAATTCCTAGGATGCAGTCTAAGATGATGAACAAACGTTTGATCTTCCTTCAGCAATGAAAATCCTAGCTACTAAGAAGAAAGTCAAGAATCTTTTCTTCACAGAGCACAGAGCACACACTAAATGCACAGTCCTAAATCAAGCCAAGTAATCAAAATGCAAATGCACATGCATGTATTTGTTTTCAGCCTTCTTAATGTGTGAATTATGCTAAGAAAGCTATGTGCAAAACTGAATTACTTTTAAAGTGACAGTACTCAACAAAATTCTTTTTCAAAACGAAGTGAAAACAAGAGAGACACTTTGTGATTTTGAAATGGAAATTGCTTTTCAACACTTTAAAACTTACTAATTCAAATCCTATGCAACAGTAACTGTATAATTGGCTATCAAGAACAAAGGGATTTCTTTCTAAAACTAAAAACGACAGCTATGACACTTTCAGCTCTAGAGACGACAGTTCGACTATGCTACTTTTTCAGAAGAGAACTAAAAACGACGCACAATACATAAAAACATTTATAGTTCTTTGCACTAGGGAGGAGGAATAATGCAAGAGAAGGGGGTTTTCACAGAAGTACACTGACTACAGACAACAAAACTCTTGAATAAGACTAAAAACAGTGAGAAAAATCCACTGTCGGAGGGTAAAGTTAACCCTCCCTGACCATCACACCTGTTACACAGTGAACTCAGTGTGCAGCGCACCTACTGCACTCTGGAAGTGCGATGCATACATACTACCTTAAAGGCAGGGTGTGATGGTAGTAGTGCGAGACTTTGAATAGGATTTCACTCACAATTTGCAATCTAGTTCAGGTGTTTAGGCCAAATAAGTAAAGATCAGTGTATGTAAAACATAGGGGTGATCTAAGAGGTTACTAGAGCCACCACTTAGGGCAATTAGATTGCTTGCAGATCAATTGTTTAATTCATAAACAAAACACGGAGATGGACTGAAGTAGCATTGATCTACTTTGTATTTGTATAAAAAATGCAGTTCGAAGGCTAGCTGGCTTGACTTTAGGCTCCGTCTGTAAGTTTAAAAAAGAAACAAGGATAGAGAGGCTAACAAGTAATCTAGTCGCTCCCTAGCGGAGTCGCCATTTTGTTATCCTGGAATAGTGGCCACTCGGATGCTGCTATTCCCACTAAGATGGGTGGCTATCTTAGAAACAAACAATCAAAGTCTACTATTGTTTCCTTTTATGAAAATAGACGAGAGGAGAACCAAGAGGACCGACATGAGTCTTGCGCTTGATTTCCTCTCCTTCTTGATAGAGCTTTGCCGCTTCTTCTTTGTCTGCCCAGCTTCAAAAGAACCTGTGGAATCACAGCAACATACTACTATCCAAGAAACAAAGATCTAAATTCGTAAATAATACCGTATCAGATGTGTATTAACCATATACATGCATATATAAATGTACACAAGAATATGGAAGGAAACAAGAATAGCTTTATTCAGATGAAAAGTAGCAAGAGGATTACAACCATGTGCTCTGACCCAGCATCATCCTCCAGCTAAGAAGCCCTTCTTCACCTCAAGCAAAGCTTAGATCACCCAACACTGTGAATGTACACTAGAAAACCAACAACACTTCTCTATAAGATACAAAATTCCAGCCTCTGGATCCCTGTGATGAGGAATCCATATATAGATGATTACAGAGAGGTGAGACATCTTCTGGGATCTTGATTAGTGTCTTCTCTCTTATAGTTCCTACTTCCACTTGGAGAATGATGATCTCTTACTCATCCCTGGTCGAAAACGGAGTGGCAACTGTGAGAGGGGAAGCTTCTGGAAGATTCCATGATCTTCCACCTCACATTTTTTGTCCCTGCCATTTTTCCATTCTCGACCATCACACCCTACAGAGGAGCAAATCAGTATGCATCACACCTTATACACTAGGAAGGTGATATGCATCGCATCGCACCCTCTGCATTGAGCTTTCAGTATGGTCTAGCTTTGACCATTTATGAGCAGTTTTCAGTGGAGAACTTCTGGGAGATGATGTAATCAGTTGACCTTGTTCCTTTAGGCAGTGAAGCAACACTTTTAGGGACTTAGGAGCCCTCAGTTTATGGAAATTTATGATTGGGGTTGAAGTGCCCAAAAATTTTTACACCAATCCATGCCCTATAACATATTGTATGATCCAATGGTAATACATTCAAATGTGTTGAGGTAGGCATTCCATTCAAATCAAATGTACAAGATCTCACCTAGTGATGAACCCGCTTCTTTGTAGCTGTAGCCAACTGCACTAACCAAGAATTTGCATGCACTTCTTTATTCAAACCACAATTATCCACCACATCAGGATTAACATAACTATAATTAGATATAGGGTCAATCAAAATAGAAACAACTTGATCACAAATCTTACCATCCTTCTCGATAATAGATGCCTAGTGATCTACCTATCTGTTATCTAGCGCTGCATAGATCCTAGGAATACTCTGCCCAACATTTCTTACTATTTGTGCCTCCTAAATACTGTGGATCTATGGTCGATGACCCTGATGTTGTGGACAATCTCTCTTATGATGATCTCCTCCACAAGTCCAACACTGCAAAGGCTTCCAAACTTTATCATTATTTTTCTCCTCAAATCAAATTCCTTATCCTCTATCAGATAATTTAAATTCTTAGATAGCACTACATTCTCTTTATTACATGTACCCTGAGGTCTTACTCACTTGTTGTCTCATTTTCCTTTGTTCTTTGCATTACCTTTCTAATCTGATTATCCCATATTTGTGCTTCCATTTTTCATAGCAATTCTTTATCTTTCAGATGGCCTCCTCCAATGATCTAGGCTCATCGAACACAATGTTGTCTTTGAATGCAATTGGTATTCCAATAATGAACCTTTAAACCTTGGCCTTCTCCTCCTTTAGGTAAGACACATACCTCAATAGTTCCAAGAATCTGCTAGTGTACGCTTCATCTGTCAACGATCCCATCTTTATATCATAGAATTCTTTTTTACTATCATCAAAGTATCTCTTAGATAGGTACTTATTCTTGAATATTCTCTTGAACTCAATTATTAAATCAAGGGGAGAGGTGGCAAATATCTATTTAATGACTTACTAACATATTAATTCCTGGATCCTTACGTTATAATCACAAGTTTTTACAAAAAAGAATCTAAATTTTACTCCGCAAGATACCTGTTGATATTATATGCAATTTAACAATGACAAGAAAGAGAGGAACTTTCATAAAACCATCAAATTATTTATTTAGATTGAAATTTTCATATATTCAATAAATTAACCTAAGAAATGGGAAACCCCCTTAAATAACATAGTCTACATGCCAAAATTAAATCACGCTATTAAAATTTAATAATTTCTTGATCCACAACCATTTCATGTTTCAACGTTTATAACATTGTATGTAATACATTAGCTTTAATTACTAATCATCTCTCATTCTAACGTTTGTTACGAATCATTTTAAGAACTTATTATATAAGCAATATCATTGATATGATATCAATTGTTTTAGAGTTTTACTATATTCCTAGTGAAAAAATATTAAAAATCTATATTTGCATCATAGGTGTGGTTTATATTGCAATTGGACTTGAGGAATTTTTATTTTTAAATAAATCACTGGACAATATTCGATTTCAAGAGAATATTCTTTGTCTGATACATTATCTAATGGATGATATGAAAATTATTTGAATATGTTTTCAGTTTCAAACCCAAGAATAACCTATTAAATTTAAATATGATTTATTTATACACCTATTAACTTGATTGGAATATGATTGTTTGATTTGTTTCAATTATCTCATAAAGTTAATTAGAATGTATGTGTTGCAACAAAACATTTATTAATATGGTTTTGATTTATGAACATGTTACTTAGCATATGTTTTAGGTAACATGTCTGAGATGCGGAGGGTTCACATTTTCCATCACTTTTAATCACACCATGACCAACATGCCTAGCATATTTCAATTCATGAATGCCCTAGCTAAGATGCTGAAGGGGCTAGTAAGCCTTCGAATATTTGATTCTCAACATTTGGGAAAGAGAAATCCACATACCCTGGATGAATCGCACTATCAAATTTACCCTATATAAGTACGATCAAATAGAAGGAAAGGATGGTCAGATGGTGCTTGCTAATGAGTTGATCCACAACTCATTCTTCTTTGTACCATAGGTGATGGAGTCACTGAAGAGGAAATCGGTAAGGTAATCAACATTTGAATTTCTATCAACTTTTGTGTAGTGTCTGAGAACAAAATATATTGAACTACCTACTAATCAGGATGTTCAACTCATATTCCACGTGGATTCCCACACTATATTCAACTCACTACTTCCTGAATGCTTCCACGCGAATGTCTGTTAGGTAAATAGACTCAGAGTTATAGCCGAGGTTTGCTAGGTTAAACAAGGGTACTTTTGGGCACAGGGTATAGTATACCGATGGTATTACTGCCCATGTTATTGCATGTAATGGAGCTTATAAAAGGTAGGAAGACTCCATTGTAAGGTAGGCCTGGAGGTGAGCGGTGAAGGCTTACTTGAGATCAAGGTTAATGAGATCTCATTGGGTTGGGTTTTTCCCTGGTTTTGGGGTTACCTGGTTAAATATTATGTGTATCGTTTATGTGAATACTTGTTGCTGGTTATTTTATTATTCCTCTATGTAATTATTTATGTTCTCAAGTATATTACTTAACAACTTAAAAATTCCATCGCCTTTGCATATGCCAACACAAGCGCAAGAGATCTAGTGAAGAAAGCCCTACACAAAGCGAAAGAGGTTTTCAACAAGGAGTACATGCAATCAGTGATAGATTTGATGGAATTGAAAGGGTGTCTTCCCTTCACAAAGGTGGGCACCTTATTTGGTTCATAGAAAACCAAAATATGCTCTAGAGATGTGGATTTTGGGTGGGGAAGAGCAGACTATGAAAAGTCATCCCTAGGAATCTTTTTCATCTACCTTCACCATACAAGTGGCATGTAAGGAATGTTGTTTCCCACTGGATTTCCATCTATTTCCATGTGAAAATCTGAAATAGGAATGAGTCAAGCAATAGATAATGCTACCCCATTTATACCTTCCATCTAAGAAGGGTGTTCAATTATAATAACATCTTCCATGCAACAATTCAGATGGATATGCGCCAAAATGTTGGTTTTAAGTTTTTCATATTGCGTATTCCTTGAGTTGTGTGTGTAAATATGTAATTTCTTAACACTTTTCATCTTAGGTTGGGTTCATGAAATGGTATCTACATCAATCATTCCATAATTATTGTGTGAAACAATTTCTCCTTGTAATCTCTTATATAGTGAGTGTGTAATGGTTTGCAATCTCTTATATAATGGTTCTCAAAGTTGGGAAAATATTTTAAGGGAAACATCCGAAATAGAAGCATGCAAGTTATACATGCATTTATATAATTTAAATATTTATTTATTTATTTATATAGTTATTCACTACCTCTGCAATCGAACATTGATCAGAGAAATTTACAAATATATAGTTTCACTAAAAAAACATATAAAAATAAAATCTTCCCAAATATAAAAGTAAAATATATAATATTATTTTGTTTAATGTTTACTATTTTTTGGTCAATGGAAGACTCCATCCAAGCTATTGTTTTAGAAGCAGAAATTTAAAGTGTGATTTGTGTCACTGAATAATCAATTTGACATTTATAGCCAATTTAACATTTTCAACTTATCTATTGTGATGCTTCATACCATCAAACTTGGAATAAATATAGGAATTATCTTCTTGTACTTAAGGTAGAAATTGATTTACAGGTAGCACATTCTTGTCCTAGTTCAATTCGTATGAATCTTTTTTGTTAATATCTCGTAAATGCATACCGTTAAATAAAATTTGAATTTAAATTGGACAATGTCATTATACATTGCATGTGATTGATATACACCTAAAGTGTATATCAACCACATTTATTAATATGGTTGTGCTAATATATATACTTATTATATTACATATGTAACGAATGTATTTATTTTCACCTTTTATTTTAATAATTAGTATTATTATATGACAAGTTTCTCCAGAATCAATCAATACATCGAACCCAATAGAAAATAGCCATGGAAAGGAAAATACTATGCAAAGTGTTAGCTCTCCGTAATTTCCCTAGGCTAAAAATACAAACTCAAAGGTAACCAAAAACCACTCGGAATTTGGAATCTAACCTTTCTAACTTCAGAGAGGGCTCTCTTTGTCTGAAATGTTCAATCACTTGGATATTAGGCTAGGAATGGTGCTCAATGGGTATAAGTTTTAAGGGTTTTCTCACAGGAAAGAAGACAGGTCCATTGGGCAATACGGTTATATAAATTGATTCTTTCTAGTGATAGGATCAAGAGGAAAAGGGATCTTCTACAAGGGAAAGGTAAGTAGTCCTTTTGGACTTTTTCATTCAAAATCGTTGTAGGAAGGTGAGTATAAAATAAGTGGAAAATGACATACAAAGCATTAAAAAATAGAATGAATTCTAAATGTTATTCTAGAAGAAAACATAAATGTCTAGCAAACTAAAACAAAGCACTATTTGAAGTGAATTATTAGTCAATATATTTGTATAGCTAAACAAGAAGACACATTTCAAAGTGTTGAGTCTCAAACCTACACTTCCCTATATACCCCTTTCAGCCTTCTTTTTCCATTTACTTCATCCACCGAGCTATCAAATCATTGCATATTAGGCTAAAAAGAGCTTATGAAATGGCTTCCTAACTATGTTTCTGACTGTTTTTTGGTTTAAATTTTTTGTTCAAACAGTTGCAAAAACTTGTCACTTTCCGCAGCTAGCCCAAGTTTCTGCAGCCATTTTGTCAAAAGCTATGCTACAGGTGTCCAATGGAGAAACCGACCACATGGGCAGGATGCAGGTGACGTGTACAAGGAGTGTGTCCTCTTAGATCAGCCAAATCACTCATAAACAGTCAAGGTCAACTACGGTCAAAGGAAGGGCCAAATGAGGAATTTTGCAGTGGCACGGCTCTGTTTTGGCACACGTGAAGGATTGCGTGGCACGATCCTTCATTTCTGGAGGTACTGGCACAACTGTTGACCAGCCTGTGAACCGAATCAAGCAGCCACCACTCCATGGATTCAACTATCATAATGACCATCACGCTAAATCTCAGGCTGTGGAGATTTACGTGTCTCTTGGCAGCACCAAATCTAGGAATTAGTTACTAGCATTTTCACTTATAAATAACGTGTTGATATACGCCGGATAGTTAGTCTTTAAGATGTAATTTTGACTGTTGTTTCAGCCCACTGTACTGTACTTTCCTTTGCTTTATTTCTGCAATTCAATATATGAGAAGACAATGTTCCTGAATCTGATTTGTGATTAAGTAGTTGGCTGGCTGAGGTGACAGAGGGCCCCTGTAAACCAAAGATTTGTATAGTTTCTTACTTGCTTTTTTTTACTGTTTTTGTAGTCATTACTTGTATATATTTTATGTTGTTATGATGTTCATCACTGTCCATATTTCATGTTTTCTTCATAACTGTTAAGTTGATCAGTTTTTCTTTTACAGGTTGTTGTAGGTAGCCCAGGCAAATTTACATATTTTTGATAGCTACTGACATGAGATCATCTTCTCCCTTCTGCTGATTTTCATTTACTAAGTTTAATTCCAGCATTGTCATTTCTTTCAAGTTTTGTTTTGCTTGATTACTTTTTTTCCATTTAGACATCATATTACTTATCTGTTTATGATTTCCTTTCTATAGCCAAGCAACTCAATTAGTAAGGAATCAGAATATTACTTGAAGTAGTGTGATCTAGTTTGCTTTCCTGCAAGTTAGATATTGAATTACTTATGTCATTTTCAAGAGTTGAAATATGAATGAGTAGTTAAATCTTAGTTTCCTTTTTATGCAATTTAATTTCCTGCAATTTAGATATCATAATACTCAGCTTGTTTATGATTACTTCCTATAGCCGGACTGAGTCGAAAGGTGAAGGGTCAGAGTATGGGTTGAAGTAGTGTTATTTAGTTTTCTTTGTTTTCAGTCTTTGAGTTGCTTCAAGTTCAGATTTTATTTTCTTTTTCATACAGCAGTAAGGATACTGGGCCATTGTCACTAGTTCATTGTTTTGGTGCATTTACTTCTTTTTTAAAATTGATTTCATTACAGTCAATTTGGAAACTTTCTTTTTGAGAACTTTTAAGTTTGGAAAATCATTGTAGAAATCACCATTACCATTCACACTTCATTTTCAATTTTGCCATCTCACACTAGGGAATCCACAGAAGATAAACCAAAAAACAAACTAAAAACTCAAACAAACGACAAAAGACTAAGGAAAAGGTTATCTTGCACATACAGTGCACTTCACTTCATCAGTTTATGACTCCTAGATTGACATTTTAAATAGCAAAAGCAGCCACAACCAAACTAAAGGAGAAGGCACCCCCATCCAACCAGGCCAAAACAGTTTCAACTGGTTCTATAGGAAACCAGAAGGCCATTTCTACAAGAAGTCCAAAAACTACTTCTACGGGAAGCCAGAAAGCAATTAGCACAAGACTTTCTACAGGAAGTCTGAAAAAAGGGCAAGGGAAGGAAGAATCTCCTGAGATTCTAGCTAGGGAGGCAGCGGCTGTGCTAGCCGGCCTCAGCACATCTCCAAAGCAGAAAGAAAAGTGCAAGAGGGAGCCTTCCATGTATTTTAAGGCGAGAAGAAGCATGAGGATTAAAACTGGCAGGCCAAAGGAGAAACAGTCCAAAGGACCAATTACAGTTGAAGACACCCCATCCAAACAAAAGACATCCATCACATATGAGCGGGGAAGCCCGAAGACCTCCACGTGGAAAGAAAGAATGGAAAAATTGAACTTGGAGGCCTCTCTACAGGATGCCAAGGCTGCTCTACAGGAAACATTGGCTAGGCTAAAGGAGACCGAAAAGATGGAGGAAAAAGTAGCCAAGTCATCATTGGAGGAAGAGAAGGCTGATACCATTATGGAACCAAGCCTCTTATTATAACTTCTTATAGCCGGGAAAAGCATTCCTCAAAAATTCACAGTGCCACTTTTCCTAGCACTAGAGGAAGAAAGAGTAAGGACCCACACTTGGATGAGGATCGCTACATCCAAGGGGGTGGTAGATATAGGTCCTCTGGAGGAAAAGCTCAAGGAGGCCCAAAGAGAATTGGCAAGGGTACAACATGTGGAAAGCTACCAGCAGGCCAAGCTACGAGAAGAGAATGAGATGCTTAGATACCAGCTACAGTTACAAGGACAGAGGGAAGAAGACATGCCTCACCTCTTGGGATAACAACAACAATAGGAGGAGGCCGCAACATCCAAAGACACCATAGAAGAGCCTCAGAAAAAGGAAGGAATGCAAGCTGGACTTGAGGCACTAAACCGGTAACTACATGAAAGAGAATTTCAAGCAGGCCTAGAGATACAGTCTCTAAAACAGCAGATACAAGAGAAGGAGGCCCAACTGGCCTGCATGGCCAGTTGGGCAATGGAAGCTCTGAAATGTAGGTAGCCAGCCAAATCCTACGCCCTATACCTCAGGGATCAGTGGCTGCAATTTCAGATCAACACTTTGGCACAGAGGGGTATCACTCAAATCCAAAACCCCCAACAATTCATGGCTTTATGTAACATCAGTTCGTCAGAAGACAAGCCCAAGCTATTAGAGTTCTATCTTCATAATTTGGCCCTTCCCAACATGACCTTGTGGGACCCCAACACAACAGTAGGGGACATGTAGCTTATGGCCATGACCTCATGGCTAAACCATGAAGAAAAGAGAGCAGCAGAGGTCAGAAATGTCATGGACCGGGAACTACAGGAACCACTGTTGATTAGAGCAGAGCCAGGGGACCCCTCAGCATTAATATCTGCCCACCAGCACCTAACAACCGACTCTTAGGCCCTGTTAGAGTACATAGATCGTCAGGATCAGGCCATAGCACATTTTGAGGACATGGAGCGACTATTGGGGGACAACTGTGTTCATGCTTGCACCCGTAAGTGGAACACATTTTCCCACAGCCTCAAAATCAGGGAATACCACACCCCAACTAGAATGAGGGAGGCCTTGGCATGAGTTCCTCTCCACAAAAATTCTACGTAGAATCTTTAGGCCAGCTGGATAGGCCTCAAGTTAAGTCCACTTTTGCTTTTCGGGTTGCTAGAAGGAGGCAGAGAAGAAGAAGAGCATAAGCAGTGGGAAGAGGTGGAAAGGAAGGCCAGATTCCATGACAGTGAAGAAGATATTACTTCAGAAGCCTGGGATGTGAGGGAGGTGATCAAAGCAATTACGGACAAGGAGCTGGACTAGTTTCTCAGAGGATGAGAAACCCATTTAGCAGGAGGGTGATGATGAACCCCAAATTGGGTAACTTATTGGGCTCATTTTGCCTAATTGTCCCTGTTCAATCCTCAGTTTTTCATAGATTATGCATTTTTTTTAGTATGTTTATGTCATTTGAATGAATAAGGGTGGTCACTCTACCTAGGAGGCTAATCCATGGTTATTTCAGGTTTTTTGGACAAATGTTGGAGCAAAACCGAGCAATCACGGGCTAGGTGATAGCCAAGCTTGAGGTGAGGATTCTTATGGGGGTTGTCTCTGACATTAAATGGCCCTTCATTGGGATCTCCACCCTCAACTCTGAGCTCACAGGCCACCAAAATGGATATTGAAGGCAGCCAAGCAGATTTTGGAAAAGGGACTGTCTACTAGCAGTTGGGACAACCGAGTCCCTTAAATTTAGGAGGCCTGCTAGGCCCCTCGTGATGTATAAATAAGAAGGCCTCAGCCTTCGTAGTTTACTTTCGAAATCATTTCATTTTTTGCACTATAGTGCTATCATTTTCAGCTCGTTTTCTTGTAGCCATTGTGGCATAACTTTCGATTGATGACTATTTTTTGATAATGGCAAGCAGTCCTATTTTGTATCAGCTATGAGTTCTTTATAGGAGCCGTAGCTCTTAGGGTTGGGCCCAACCTGAGAGCCAAGGCCTCCTTTATGTATTGTTATTTTTCCTTTATGCATCGTTGTTTCTCTATTATGCATTTGCAAACTTATTTATGTTAGGCAGATCAAATTGTGTTGATTAACTAGGTCACTGTTTATGGTTAGAAATGCTTCTGATGTTTAGATTATGTTGGTAGGATATCAACAAGGAAAAAGCTCCAGAAAAGGCCAACAAGTACCTTTGGTCTCACCTCTCCCTCATAGGATCAGGGGCTGGGATCAAAGTAACCTTGTTGTCCCAAACAAAAACACTACTTTTGCTTCGCCATGAAATCACTAGTGTACGGTTTTCATTTGCAGAAGTTGGTTACATGTTTAGATATTTGAAATGTTTCATTGCATAGTTGATATATATGGTTCCCTTGCAAATAAATCTATTGTTCATTCACTTTATTGTTAGCTAGATCAGATTAGGTTGGTATAACTAGGACTTTGATTACTTGCAAGTCTTTATTGGTTCAGTTGAAAGAACACAGTGCAGAGCATCTCTACCACTTCTTCATCCACCCAAACTTCATCAGAACCATCTGTTCCATCTCCTAACTGGGTTTCTCATCTCACGTTTGTCATCTTGCCCACGTAACCCTACCTTTTTGTGCAACCATTGTTTCAGCCTTCTTTGAGCCAATTCAGCCATCTACACCTTCTCCCAACTCCATCCATTAGTCCCTGGGCCACTTCAGACCCCTATCCTACCTCCATACCCATTCCTTCATCTTTCCTCACTCATCCATCCTCCTGTAGAAATTTCTAAACATCCTGTAGAAATTCCTGAACATCCTGTAGAACCCCTGCAGACTTCCTGTAGAAGCTCACAAATGACGTTTCCTGATAGCCAAACTTTGAAAAATCTCTATGAGGGTGTTAGGGACTCCTTAGGCCCTCTCTGAACCTTCCCAACCTCTTCCAATCATTTCTCCTAATTGATCCACCTCTGCACAGTCAAGAACAGTGAAAGCCTATGCATGATGAAACTGATGACTCATTCAAAAATACAAAAAGATGTTTTCTTTAGATAGAGGTAGTCTAGACACATGTATTTTCCCTTCATAGAAGTAATGGCATCTGTTCCAGTAGCTTTCATTCTCTTCTTTGCGTCAGTAGGACTCGCTGGTAGAATTACGGTTTACTAGGGCTTACACTTTCCTTCAGTTTCTCAATTTCTTTTCGCAAGCAGATTAGCTTCCTTCGAGGCTAGCTTCCATCCATTAGTTAACAAGCTTCTTCTCAAAGCTCATAGAAGTTGGCTAGAGCCCCTAGCAGACTTGTGCCAGCTGACCAAGTGATAGCTGCGGCAAGAGCTAGTACTTGTGCATATAGCACCGTTGCTTCCAAGTTTGTTACGAACTACCGAGTTGATAAAATTAAAGAAGGGAGTCCCAGGAGTTGCAACATTATTGCTGCAATACTCGAGATCACCAACTATACCTCAAAGTTTTTTTATTCCGAAGATAAGCCCTAGTCTATGTTTTTTTTGGACATGTAGTTTCTGCTTCCCAGAGTATCTGCAACAAATCAAATGAAGAACACTTGAGGTGAAGATAATCGAGTCGCGTTTCTGTCTGTTGAATATTGAACCTAAAAATAAGATAAAGAGAATCCATCGTTGAACACAAGTAATACATGCAATAAAAATTTAGATTATTAGAAGTCCAATGAAGGGTTGGACATAAGTTGGGCAGGAATTAAACCATTGAAGCTATTGTTCTTTGTAAAACTATGAAGTTATTAAGCTCTCTATAAAACTGTGGCCATAAAAGTGAAAGGAAAGAAAAAAAATGAAGCAATATTTTACAATGACAATATTGGAGAGAGGTGTACAGCTCCTTCAGGTATTTATGTTCAGAGAACCAGTCTGCAACGATGCCATTTAAGTTGTTTCTTTGTATATGTCTCCACAACAATCCAATAAAATGGATGGTTCATTAAAATGATAATCAATAATAGCTTGTCAAACCATAGGGTTTACTTTGTTTTGTCAGTACTTACATGATAAGCTAAGTGATTGGATGCTTTATAAAAATGATGATCTGTCATGGTTTCGCCAGAGCGTAGGGTTTACAGTGAGAACAGGGAACTTATAGTCTCTCCAACATGGTTAAATTGGAGAAATTTGGTAATGGTCCCGTCAGATGGTTATTCACAAGTGACCTAGTAATTTCAATACGAACAGATGATATTTAAAGATAAGTTATCTTTCCTTCATAAGCTCTTTGACAGGAAAGATTTTAGTTCATCAAAGGTCACTTACTGTTCTTTTATTTTACATTTAAATAATTCTAAAGAACGCTACTAGAACTCTAAACAAAATTCATAGATTAGTTTCAACAAAAAGGGAGGATTTCATGTCTCTGATAAAGTAAAATGTTTGGACTTGGAAGATAATTTAAAATCGTTTGCGTATTTTCTAATCCAAAAATTTAGGCAATGGATATACCCAGAGAATTCTACTTACACGTTAACTAATGTAGTCAATTTTTCAATACTCTGAGGTACCGATCCTGTAAGATTCATTCCCACCAAATTTCTAGAAACAAGACGAATTGGTAAGTTCTTGCAATTTCAGCCACAAGTAATAAAACATAAAAATTAAAATGGATCTTACATTTTCGAGATCCTTTTAATATAAGAGATATTACTACAACCGATTATGTCGCACTCGATAATGTAACAAGGATGAACAATCTAACTCTTTATGTTAAACTTTCTTTCGATAGCGTTAAGAGATTCAACTGGAGTTTAAACGCTACCTTGTTATGCCTAACCCTTCAATTTCAACATGATGCATAGTGTAATAGATAAATAGCACTTACTGCCTGCTAAACTTGTTGCTCGTTCTGTGTCAACTATCATGTAATATTTGAAAGCGATGATTATAATACTATTACTTGAGTTAAAGGTCATATTAAATCTCAGTTGGTATTGTATCAGGTGTAATGTGATTGGTAGCTCTACCGTAGAATAATTTGGCACCAAAGTAATCAGTTTACCATATGACTGGCCGTTTATTTCAAGGGAAAATGATCTCATTTCACCCATATTAAGCAGTTGTATATTTGCAAAATATAAGAGTCATACTAGATTGGTTCCCCTTAAGGCATTTAGAATGAATGATGGTGAGGCACTACTATCCATAACCCACATTGTTTGCATCACAACATATGGAGGAAGGTCCTGGGAATTGTTTGTCCAAATGGGCTCTTCAGATTTTAGATAGTGTATATATTGTATATTATCTGAATTCATTACCTATTTTAAAACCACATTTGGCAACTAGAGATGGTCAAGCTTATCAAGTGGATACCTTATCAAATCACCAAGCAAAGATATTCAACCTACAAAAATTGGTCTGCACATAGGAAGCATCTCTGTGTTGTCCTAGTTGGTATTAAAAAAATATACTTCTTCGTGTATGAAGCTTATAATTTGGTAGGGAATGATATCAACTTCTAAACAATTACCTGACCTATGAATTTGCACCAACATCATATATTGAAGATAAACTCAACATTTTTCTTGGTTTAGCCTCTAGATACATGCCACTCTAGAAGGTCCTCAACTCGATAGCACTGATAAAGGGATAAAAATTCTTAGAGGCTATAATCAAGAAAATGTAGAACATATACCAAGAACTAACAAATACTTTTTCACCTCTCACTCGTAACGTGTTTTTCATAGTTGTTACGAGTCTTGTGGTCTCGTAATCATTACGAGTCTTGTGGTAAACATACCCATATTACAAAAATTCTATAATTTTGCATAGAATCAATTTACCAGAGACATGTTTGGCCATCTCATATTTGGGAAATACCAAACTTACCTATTGTAAACAAATGTTCTGCTATTGTTTTCAAGGCTTGTTTTTCTTAATGTGGAAAGACAAGACCAATGTTAACCACCAACGCTAACGCACTCTAATTCCATATCATAATTGGATGAGAAATCTACCTTCCAATTTGGGTTCATGATTTTAGTGCTCACAATGCTAACTAGGTAAATAAGCCTCTGTTTACAAATTTTCGTCTCCCGAAATCTGTTGTGACAACACAAAGAACCGTGATAATTTACGAATTTAACTCCATAGATTCAAATATGAATGGTTGTTCATGAGTGCCCATGCACATGCCTTGGTATCTAATAACAAAAGTACACAATGGTGCAATGATTATTAGCTTGGGAAACATAGTAAACTAATTATTAGCTTGGGAAATAAAGAACAATATTTTCGCACAATAGTAAATCCTACAAGAACTTTTATGAGATTTACATTTAATATTTAAGAAACGTTAGGTAGGAGATCACTAAACCAATGTTTGCACTAGTTAGCAAACCATCCAAATGATTTTAGTGTCATAATATAATTTATAAAAATTACCTAAATGAATATACCATAACCAACATGCCACAAATGGATGAAACACTAGAAGTGTGAGGGAATTACACAAAGAAACAAAACAATGAGTTAAAGTCCAATGTGGATGATTGTCACCAATGAAAATGGTTTGAAATTTCCACACAATTATGTCAAATATTTGAGGGAAAGTTGACTCTCAGCGAATAATGAACTAGTCACTAGAATTCCTAGTCAAATAACGAGGATGGATGTGCATTCAATTAACCTTGGAAATCCTATGAATTTATGATATTGTTGTGATTCAAAATTTCATTAAATTAATGGTCACGATGCCAACATCTTGGTGCAAGGAACATGGCAAGGTTGAGAAACGTGGTCATAGGTATTGCCAAACTAGTCACAAGGTGAATGGACTTTGTTGGAATCACGTCTTAGGAAACAATAACATGCAATCATGGAACTTAACTATAAATATACCATGATGGAGTATGGTAGGATCAAATTTCTACAAGATCAACTAAATCCCATTGGGAAATTTATGTATTACTACCACAGGCATCACCTAATTATCAACATAATATATTCATGAAAATTATGTCAAATGGGAAATATTGGATAAGTCCAATGAAAATTAGGTAGAAATCCTTGTGGGGCCTTCAAACAATAATACATTAATCTCAATGATAGCATAGGTAATCATTAGGGAATTTTTTTTTTTTTTTTTTTTTTAGCCAACCATGTCAGTAACAAATATTCACAAAATGAAAGCATGCAAATATTTCTTTTAGTTATAAGGAATAACCTAGTTAAAGCTATCGATATATGACATGGACTCTTGCATGTAGTTAAATTGGATTCAATCTATCTACATGAAAGTTGAATTCTATGGTTGTCTTTGAGATTTTGTTCGTAGAGACAAAATAAGTTACAACAGTTAGAAGGTTTCTCATGCCAACAATGAATGCCAGTTTGTGTTATTATTTTCCAGTCTAGAAGCCCTAGTTTGTGTACTTGCGTTGTATTCCAATTGACACCTTAAAAAACACTTGTTTAAGTACTTTAGGTTTCCAGGTGATTTCTTATTGTCTATTACATCTATTTTATGTCTCCTGGTCTATTAATCGATGCTTGTTCTATAGGTTATGATGCTTATAATGTAGCAAGAAAAACAAGATATGTTAAACCAACTTCAACATTTGGAATTTACTTCCAAGGCAACACCATGTGTACATGTGCATTTTTATAAGTAATGTTATATAACTAAGCTTACCAAAACTTAATAGAATGTACAATTTGGATACAACCTTTGTTATAGAGCCAAGGTATCAAATGAAGGAAAGAACCCAACTTCCTGTGTAAGCATAACAATCAACATTATGACAGGAAATAAGGGATGCAAATTTAAGCATAAACCTTTGAAAAAATTTATTAAATTTTCTTTTCTACAAAATCACTATTCAAAAAATCATAAGAAACAATATTTTCAGTCAATTCCATAAATAAACATAAAATAAAAGTTTATAACCAGCAAGATTCTAAGGTAAAATTGTTTGTTGCTTCAAAATTTAGATTATACAGGTTTATTTAAATTTTAAGCTCATGAGCATGCTCTTGAAAATCAAATCAACTGATTCATGTACACTCTTTGTAGGGTAATACATACATTTCCCTGATTCATGTATATTTTTTGTAGGGTAATCAAATCAAATGTATGTATTACTGCCACATGCATAACCTAATTAATATGAAGATGTGAGTCTCAAATATAAACCTAAATATGATAAATTAATAAGTATGCAAGATGGGCAAGTTAGGACGGGGACTCGACACTTGGGAAAAGGAGAAAAAGAAATTCACAGAGCTATTTGAAAGTCACATGTATAACAAGAGGCAATAATCCTTTAGTATCAAGATGACCTGAATCTTTATCAGACTTCTAAAAATAGGGCTATGAATGTTCAAGTAAGATTGGCTCTTGCACAAGAGGAAAATAGCATGCTTAAAGATTAGTTATCATATGGATCTCTAAATTTAAAAATTATAGAAGAGAAATCACACGACTTAGAAAGGGAAAAGAATTCCTTTGAATAGGAGAGGGAACATTTAATCAAGTAGATAAGCTTGTGAATAGAAGATAGCTTCTACACATAATTAGGAACAAAGTCTTAAAATAAGACTACAAGAGGAGACAACCCAAAACAGGAGGATTGATGCAGCTCCAAGAAGCTTCGAACAAGTCTTGAATCAATCATAGGAACAAAAGAAATTTATGATAGCAGAGATACAAGTAGGAACTGAGAGGCTGAAGGATGCTGATAGAAAGTTTGACACAACTCTAAAAAGAATCCAATAAAAACATGACCTTGTTATTATCAGATATTTTTAATGGCCAAACTACATCGTTGTGAGGTTATCTCTCTGATTTTACTCTCTATATGTATATTATGATTTTTTTAATGTGTGAAACTTAGTAGGGAATCTGGTTGTACTCATAAATTAGTGAAATTCTTCTAATTCTGATTCATTTTATCTGGATAGAGACACCATCATATGGCGTGGCTTATTAAAGGACCCATCTCCTTTTATTTATACAGACAAACAAAGTTATGAAGTCCATGCAAACTTCCTCCCTCTTCCCTTACTGGGAATGTCAATTGCAATACCTTTATGAGGCCCTGCTCTATTGAATCCTCTCAAAGCCCTACTATATTTCAATGAATATATTAATCATTATGTCACAAGTGTATTGAAATATTAGGTTTGTGTGACAGAGATTTTAAGGATTAGCATACTTTTCTTTTAAACTAGGTTCGAAAGGAACTTGAGAGCTCATATTTTCACCGTAGTTTGAAAATTCTGCGGAGATTGTATAAAAATATAGACGGTCAAATGTATAACACTCTCGAAAGTCCTCAAAGCACTAGGTAACCTTTTTATTATGTTTTCTTCATCATTTGGTAATATTTTTCATGCCAAGTCATGGGCCACTTATAGGGAATCTATTATGTCAAAATCACTTTTAAGCACTTCACTATAGGTTCATACCCATTGTTCATTTAGTCTAATTCTCGATGTTTCCAATAGCCCACAAGAGAGTGAGAATTATAATGACCACTTCCAAGGATATTATTGATTCTCTAAGGCGAAGGTGGTCCCTAATCCAATGATCACTTTGGGGTTGGATGTGAAGTTTCTTCTCAGAGAGCCTTTAACCAACTCCCGAGGACACTTATGAATATTATATTTGATAAATAGAAACAAGATACATGTTACATCCTAGCTGTGGGGTCACTCAAATTTATATTATTTCTAAAATTGTTATCTCCACCTTATATTTTTAGGAAAAGGATGCTGATGAATAATGTATTTGATAAGGACAAACAATAAAAATGTGAAGCCCTAGCTATGGGGGACAATTCAACATATTTTATGGCTAAAACTGTTGTCTCCACTTTATACATCTATGAAAAGATAATTGTGTGGATAATAATTCATTCATCGAAAACATAACTTTCTAAAGATTGTGTCAATCTGACGAAAGATTAGGATTGGATACTTAAGGTAGATTCTTAGAATAAACCAGCAATTCAAAAAGAGCTTGAAACTCTTATTTCATTGTCATTAAGTTTGATATGATTGATTACTAAGTTCATTTACTCTCTTTGCACTAAACAATTTGGTGCAAGTGTTATATGTTGTTGATGCAATATTGAAGTACGTGAAGTGAGGCCGGTTCATAATTATTCTTAGTATTATTACTTATTTATGAAGCAACAACTTCATTGGACAAATTTTAGAAGAAATTTCTATTAAGAATCTAGTATATCACAAAAAAGACAGAAAAAATGACGTGTTTGAAATGTATCTCATAACCTACTATGTAAATATATGGACATGAACTATCACAACAAGATCTGTAATAGTTCTTTTCAATGTACATTTTTTCATCGAATGTAATTAAATATGCATATTTACATATTGTTTATTATAAACGTTATACCTAACGAGTGAAATTAAGTTGATGTGTCATACTTTTTAGTACAATAGCCTAATATGTAAATATATGTAGCTCATTGTAACAGACAGTGCCTTGCACCTTCACCACAGGAAGACACATGAAATTTTACAAGAACTAGCAACTTGATGATATATTGATCGAGAGAACAGTGTACAAATATCGAGACAAGGAGCAATATTGTTTTTGTATCTAGTGACCTTTTTTATATTCTATGACTATGGATCGTGGTATTGATAGGGATTTTAATTAAGAATGATATAAGTATAAGACCAATTTGTAACAACAACTAACATCATTATTATTCGTTTTCATGGATACTTGGGTTATTGATGCCTTATTGGATATAGTCCATAGTGTATGTCCCATCCCATTGCATTTTTACTTATTCTCACAACTCTGATAACACATGATGTGTAGGTAAGCATCTTCGTGACCTAAACATTTTATTAACCTTATATTGGCCACAGTGAGTTAATAGTCCAACTGTGCACTCTTCTAGTCCCATTGGGTCTCATTACTTCGTTATGATAGAAAGAACACTAATACCTATATTAACTTGACATGTTAAAGATATTTTCCCACCAATGTTAATGTATTATTGGAAAAAAAATTGAAGCAGTGTTAGCACTATTAGGTACTGTTTATCTTATTCATAGGGTCTCATTCTTAGGAACAATTATTAGTGTGACCAGATTTGGTCTTTACGAGAGTATAAGGTTTGTATAACCAACTATGTAGTGAATGTATATTGCCATAAACACATAACTAATAGTGCATAAATAAACATAGAAATGCACCAATTCACTTAGCCTATTGTGCCAAGCATATTTCCTTGCAACTAAACACATCCATGTCATCTCTCAATGGACTCCAATTCCCTCGACATATCCACCTATAAATAGAGACTAGCTAATATATATGTTAATTAGATGTCCATGAATATAGCAAATATCCACATAATTTTAGACAAAACAAGGTTAAGAAGAATTCATTTATGCAAAGCACTCATTTGTCTGGAATTAGGGTTTTCCAAACATAGCTAAAGAAATTCTTGCCCAATTCCTTTCCTTTTTCCTTTTTACCTCGTTGCAATTGAGGCTTACTAGTACTATCACATCACCCAACTATTAGTTATGTAAGCACATCAATTGTTACCTTGTCACACTAATAACAAGCATGTTTCCCTGCAACTCTCTCACACATGTTAGTCTCACATTCTAAATATAAAAAAAATCATATCTAACAATTTGAAATCAACCATTACCAAGACTAACAATCAAGTCATAATCCATAATCAACTCATTGTCGTGAGACACAATGCTACAACTATCACCTACTATACTCAAGTACGTATCAACTCTCTCAATATATATGTGTTAGTACAATCATCTTAAAACAAAATCATTTGAACACATACTCATATTATGCAATTCATCAAACATTCAACCAAATTGCAACCATACCATGTTAAATAAATTAACTAGATGACATAATCAAACAGTCAAGCACCAAATATATGACATAAACAAACTCATGCTTTAATGTATATCAAGGGAGGCAATGTTGTCTGCACAATCAATCCATATTAGCACGATATATACTCAACAATATATTAACCCAAATATGAATAAGATCATGAAATCCAAATAGTCACTAGCTAGCATGTTTACATCATAATTCATACACAATTATCATTCACACATATACAAAGTCAATCTAGATTAGTACAACACCATATCACAATTATGTCGTCTCATACATGAATGTCGTAACCCTAACCATCTGCATAGTCCAATCCAGTTTAGTAGGATACATATAACATTAAGATCTTAATGTGATAACCCTAATAATCAAGCTAATTATCATTTAACAACAATAAGTTAACCTGTAATATACTTCATCAATAACATATAACATAATCATCAGGTTATATAACATAAAAAACAAAAGTAATGCATACAACCACATCTTACTATCATGCATGTCTATATGACACATGTGCATATAACACCAACGAACCAAAATCTATCATGTATGCAACAGTAACCTCAAAATACATGTACATAAGCCTAATGTTTATAAATCTAATGCATATAACAATCCTTAACTGACATACATGAATGCCAAACATACAATACATGTATGATGACATGTTCTTGGCTTGAGGTCCAATGCTGCAACTTCACTTTGACGATCTACATCTCTTGCTCTATCTCATCTAGCACATTAACATCATAACATATCAATATCACCTTGATAACCTAAATTACATACCATTACTTCACAAGGAATGTTTTACGTACTATCCATGCATAACTATAACCAAGACCATACATACATAACAACTACATATAGACATATAACACATGAGTACAAAACCATATACACATCATTCTAGCTAGATTCCAGTCATCAATGTATGGACATATCATCTACAGAACCATGACCTCATTCATGAAAACAACCTTTACTCCATTGTACTAATTTCCACATGCAACCATCAACATGCATAAGCAATTCCTAACCAACTACACATATGCATGAACGCATGTAGTCGAGCATAATGATCAGCGCTTGTAACCAACCTTCACAATTGTTACATGTAATCAAACATACCAAGAATGCAGCCTAACAAACAAAGATGTAATCAAGTTGCATATAATCATGTAACCAATCATATACTTCTGACAATAAATTCCACAAAATCAACATCAATCTCTTCATGATAACCTTACTACAACCATGATCAACATGATGCAATCCAACAAGCACATGGAATGAAAGTGTAAGAGACACACCTGCAACTAACTTGCATGTATGACCAATAACCTACACCCAAAGAGCATGCAACCATGCTCTAATACCAAGTTGTAACACCCCCTCCTCCTAAGTCCACCCAAGAAACCAGCCAACTAGGGAAAACATGTGATGAGATAGGTCACTATAAGGGATTCAATCTCCTTGGTAACCTTAAGGAAATGGAATTTACATAACAAATCAAGAAAACCCATCCACATCAACAATAACACCCCCAGGAGACATGTCGGCCACTCAGAAATCCTGTCCCTATGTCCCATTGATGGTTTAAGCCTTTTAACCCCTAGTCACTCTCATGATATAGGCATGACAACATCTAACAAACCAAAGTCTCTCTCATAGGCCTATGTTCTAGTGACTGTGGACTTTTCTCAACAAACTTATAACAGTGACCCCGAGATTCGAGCCACTTTTCTATCCACGAATCCTGGCCTCTGCCAAGAACTTGATGCAACCTTCAAAATCCCTCAAAGACATGATAACAATGCTGATAAATCAAAATCTACCTCAGGACTAGACCTGCACATCCCCAACGAGGACTGACATTCTCTCAAACACTAGGTATCAATGCAACCTATAGGTCTAGGATACAAGACAGAGCATGAATGACTGAAATAACTTATGAAACATAACCAGAAGGATCACCACCTTCTCCACTGAACTATTATATCATGAGTTAGGTCTTGCATCCATCCATTTAACAATTACTAGTAAATACATGAAATAACCATGATATGAACCAATCATTTAATCATGTTTATAACTAGCATAAAACCATATAAATATTAGAGATATGACAACCATTAAATCCACATATAAACTAGTGTAAAAATAAGATAACTTAGCTTTTATTAATCATACGAAAATTCAACGAGGTTTAGGACTTCCACGTACTACCCACCATATACATGGCTGAACCAAATCTCTCTTTGAGATAGTCACCCATGTGCCATATTCCAAGCATGAATATGGGATCTCATAGAAAATCCAAGGGATTACAAAGGTTTTAAACCACATCCACCCTCACCAAAAGATGATCACACAAAAATTAGTGCCCCAATCACAACCGAACCAAACATGGAATGCCATCCAGAATCCATCATTATCCTTGAGGGATTTTCCATCTCCTTGTCTCTCAAGATTTACTATAATACAAACACAAATCACTAAGCCCTAAAATGAGACCAATCTCTCAGGCTTTACCACAATCGAAACCTGGATCACTAGGACCTAAATTAAGACTTCTCACTCAGGCTTTACCGGTATCCTACCAGAACCAATTGAGGGATTCCTAGGCCTTTGGGAATGAAACTGTAGACCACCTCTGCCCTAGATTATGAAATCCATCCCGCAAAACAAATCTCAAAACCGAAATAAAAATATCAGCACCACGGTATCCAAAAAAAGGAAAGGCTATGCTAAAAAACATTTTCATAACCCAAAAAAACCATGCGACTAACAACAAGAGAGCCATACACCAACATGCAAATCCATGCATGTCCATACCATCTAGGAAATCACACATGCAAAAAGGCTACCTACAAGTATTCTTAGTAAAGCTTCCAGATCTTGCTCTTCTTCCTTGATCCTTGATTTCCTTCCTTGATCCAAAGCTAGAGTTCTCAAAGAAAACACTAAGTGACCAAGAGTGGGAGAGAGAGAATAATGAGAGAGCTCCAAACTTGAACTAACCAAGAGCTTAACACCGACTAAGAAACTTTCCAACTAATACTCATAAGCCTTTTTATGGATGAGACCTCTATTTTCTTCATTTTCCATTATTTTCCTTCAATTTCCTCCTCACATGCAACCTGTGACCTTTTACTTTCCTTTTCTCCTATTTTCCTTTATTTTCATAAATAAATGTGCCAAAAATGCCTTTTTCCTTTTAATGCCTTTTCCTTAGCCTTTGCCAATTTTCCTTAGCCAACATAAACATCTAGTGATGCCCACTAGGATAACTTGGAATATGTGTCCCTTACCCATGGTCTTATTTTTCCTTTATTTACATTATTACATAGAATTTTCACTAGGGTTGTTACACGATGGGGATAGTTGTTATAGTAATGAAGCTCTCTGTAGCCCCAACACTGAAGTGGGGGATATTTCTATTAATTGAATTCAGGTTTACTGGAAATTTCCATTTGCCTTTTTTCCCCTTGTTATTTTTCTTTCTATTGATTCTTTCCAGTAAATTCATTGTATTGATTTCTACGCAGACCCTTAATATTTTCAGTCTTTGCATTTTCATATTCTGGAAACTTTTTTGTGTACTTTTACTAGCCCAACTATTACTACCCTCTCCTTTTGATTTCATCTGTTGATAACAGATTCATGCTTTTCGTATAGCCTTGTCCATTATTTTGGGATTGTCAAATTCTAGTCGTTCTTTCATGAATGTAGGTCAATTCCTCATAAAACGTTGAACTTTAGCTTTTTCCTCCTGAATGTAAGGCACATACCTTAACAGGGAAGTGAAGTTGGTTACAAACTCATCTATCGTGAGTTTTCCCAACCGAAGATCATAAAATTCTCTTTCCTTATCATCATAAAATAGCTCATTCAAATACTTCTCCTTGAAATATTTCTGGAAGTCTCCCCAAGTCACCTCCTGTTTAGTAATTGTATGAACTCCCTTAACCTCTTCTGGCCATAGCGTAGCCTTCCCTCGAAGCTAAAAAATGGTTAATATTTCTTTTAGATTGTCACTATATTCGTAAATTTTGAAATATCTAGTAATATTAATCAGCCACGCCTCAACTTCCTCCATTTCCCCATCGAAAACTGGGGGCTTAATATTTTCAAATTAGCATTTCAACTCAGTTTTAGGTTTCTTATTTTGCTACTAATTAGTTGCATTGTGAGTTCCTTCCTCATTCCCTCCCTTGTCTCCTTCCAGTTGTTGAATATGACTTCTTACAAGAGAATTTCTCTCCTCTGTCTCTGTTCCTCGTGTCGGCCATCATCCTCAAAGTTGGGTACAGGGTTTTGATGATTCTGGCAATCAGAAAGGCTCTTTAAAATCCTTTACTAATCATGCATCAATCTTTCATTATCTTCCTGCAAATTGGCCATTTCATTCCTTAACTGTTGAAGAGTTTCCAATAACATCACAATGGGGTTTTGCTATCGTGCATCTAATTGTACCCACATCTGAGGAAATGCCCCTAGGGTAGGTGTACCTCTAGCTCCTCTCCACATTTTTTCCTACACTCTCTCTTTCTCTCTCTATGTTGGCAACACATGTATATAATTATTAATCAAATGCCCAAATAGTTCTCAGTATTGAAGGCTTGCTCTGATATCACTTATAACGCTCCTCCTCACATGAAACCATAAGGCAAAGAACATGGAATAATTATGAAGAATTACATTGCTAAAATATTCCTCTATTTTTTTAATAAACATAAACATTTTTCCTAAATCATAAACATGATTATGTATTTTACATATAACTCTTATCATAAAGCAGATATACATTGATTGGAACAAAATAACAATAATAATGTTGTGATTGAAGCAAACATTGCTAGTGAATATGGGTTTGCATCATCGATTTCATCATTATAAATCAAACATTTCGATACCCCCAAACTTTCATGGGTTATTAAATTTTAATGTATGTTCATCTTGATACAAGTGTTAAGAACCAGTTAACCTACCACCCTACACCCGACGTACCTCAACATGGTAACTCTACTTACTTAGCCTTAAACTTGGTTAACCCTGGTGGTGTTAAGAACTCTCCAGAAGAACCGTGTTCAACATTTTTGAGGTATGGAGTATGCTCGAGGTGGAATTATCCACATCGTTCACAAAATACACTTTGCACCCAACGATTTAGCTTGTGGAAGAATAGTTGATGGAAATTGTCTCCGATTCGGTTCCTCCTAGTACCTCCATTATGCCTATCTAGGCTTGGCTTTGCAAGTGCTTTAGCTCTCCTACCTTGTTGTTCGTCAGGTGGTTTGATTGATCGGTTATTTCACACAGGCTTCACCTTGCATTTATTGTTTTTCTATTACTCATCCAACTTCCCATGATTTACATAGGTGTTCAATATAAAATCATTGCAGATGGGTCCTAGATTCTTGACAACAATGCCAACTTCTTTCTCTAGGTAAGTCTTGTGTTCATTACAATGATTATGGAATAGTTTCTTTAAAGTTAGGGTATGATTTCACCCTTTTAACCCATGTTGATGGCTCTGTGCCAGGTCTTCCTCTGATACCCAAAATTGGGCAGTGAGTTAGGTAATGATTCTAACTAGTTTAGTTTGAATAGAAATGCACCCAGTTGAAATAAATTCATATCCTAGAATTTTTATTGATATTTGAGGGTGTTTGATCACTAATTTTTGCTTTTTTGAGCTTTCTGGCAGGTATGGACTTAGTTTTTAATCGTAGCCCATTTTTTCACCTACAACTCAGGATCTCTTGCTACATGAATCTACTACGGGTTCCCTCTTGCATTCCCTTCTCCAAGTTATTATTAATCCTCTAGTAGTTCTTAAATGGAGTTAGATTGAAGTTCGACGTATCATACTTGTTAGCCTTGATTTTAAACTTAGGTTTTATTTGAAGTAGTGATATTGTTTCTCGATGAACAATCAACTTTCAAGTTTTAGGGTCCTTCTTGGTAGTGCGTCGTAGGTTCGAACTTGGAACGGTTTGGTGGAAATTCTGTCTAAAACTTGTATTTAATTGCAACTGGTTATATATATTTACAGTTTCCCATAATTGTTTTTGGGGTATTTCCTATTTCGGCATAAGTTGCATGTTTTATTGATTCTATTACACTATTGGCACCTTGATTAAGTTCAATAATTGTTTCTTTCAAATTTCATATTATGGGTTCTAAATGTTTGTATCTATTATCACTTGGCTCCACCAATGTATATATGTGATGCCATATTATGAATTTCTCTATAGTTCTTTCTCTTAATGAACAATATCGTTGTTAAGTATCTTTAGCTATTATAAATTGTACATTTTGTGGAACGATTTTTTTTTTACTTAAGTAAAATTACTTATGGCTCGGCTTTCATGCACAATGTTTTCTTGTTTTCTTCTGGGAGGAGGATTGTGTCCTAGTGGCCTTAGGGACTGCTAACCTATCCCGTTGTATTATATTCTTCCTCTCAATAGTAATTTTAATCGAAACCCTGGCTCTTCATGTAGTCATCATTAACTGCTAGATACGACCTTCCTGTTGGTTACCAACTCTATATTATTCAACTATATTCACATCGGTTCTTTACTTGATGATATATGACTACAATTAGTCTTTGCGTTGTTTACTATTTACAAACTATATAATCTCCTAAAACTAGTTAGGAATAGCTATTGCAATAATTTTATTGATAATACTATTTAGAAGGTTCCTTCAACAGTGTCCTTCATCTATTCTGATTAGTTTATAACTAAATTCAATCCTTTTAAAGAAAATAAGAAAAACCAAGACCTGATTGGTTTCTAAAGGTTTATTATTCTTTCACATATAACATTTCTATATTAAATATACAATACTGTTATTGTTATACTTATCTATAGAATAACTCTGTGAGATATTAAGACATGAAAAGAATTTCTCAACTTCCAAACCTGTAAGACTAATAATAACATCCAAAGATCCCCCCGAGCCTTTCAGTTTCCAAAACAGTTCAACCAATTTCCTTCTAGAGCATCATGATCCCTTGTCCAGCCTGGAAATAATGTTCTTGCCAAGGCTTCCACTGTTTGTCACGAGCTCAAAAAGGCCTTATAGTAGAATAAAAACTTCTAATAACGTCCTCTAAAATTTTCCTTTATTCCTCCTCCCTAAGCTATCTCAATATTCCCATCTAAGATTTTCCTTTTAATCTCTTTGGGGGAAGGGAATAATTGTGTACCTATTTGGAAATAAAAGATTATATTTTCTTGAAGTCTTTTCCTCTCCTTCCACTAACCAAATCTAATCCCTTTTCTTTTAAAAAAATAAAAATAAAATATATTAATAACTATATATTATTTCTCACATTCCTTTACTATCATCATCAAGAGATTGTTAACTCAGTGGTGAACCACCTATAACGCATGTCGTTAGTTTTGTAAGTTCATCATCGTCCCTTTTAATTTAGTATGAAATTTATAATTAAATATTACTATTAAATTTTATAATATTTGTTTAATTATTTAGATAGGCCGGTGTTTTTTTTTAATTTAAATCTTTACTTGAAAGAAACTAAAGATGATAATATGGATGATGAAGTTAAAAGAAAAAGTGATGTGATATTCGTTCTTAAGTTATTAATAGAATTTGTTTGGTTTGTTTATTAATATAATAAATTTTGATTGTCTTCATGGATAAAGGTTTTTTTTTTGGCTAAACTCAGGTTACACATTTTCAAAACCTTCTATAAATAGATTATAAATATGATTACACACATTTTCAAAACCTTCTATAAATAGATTATAAATATGATTACATTCATAAACATTATTTGGTCACCATTTTTAGCGGAACATTGATCATATACCTTCTTCATATAATTATAAATATCGAGATGACCGCGATGATATTCATAATGGCACAGATAATCCGAAATTACCATATTTCACCTAAATTATACGAGAAATAGAGGTAATTTCGCCTAAATTAGACGAAAAATATCACATAATTGTAGAAAACAAATGTAAAATCTTTTATACATCCATTTAAATCAATGCCTTATTAATTGCCATTTATACTTCTATCTAGTTAAATACATTTTAGAAAATTCTCAGTATTTTCACTAATATAAATGTAGTATTTTCACTAATATTGCTAGTATTAATATATTGCTAGTATTTTCACTACTATTTTATTATTTTTACATTTTTTTATCTATTGATTTTTTTTTTTAAATTCAATACAATTAAAAATATATATATTTTTCATTTATTTAAAATTCACTTTAATAGAAATAACTTTTTTTATAACATTTGATCTCTCAAGAATTAGGTGAATGTATACCCTTCCAAATCAAAATAAGGCTTGCTATTCAAATTGGATCATTGTATGAAAGTATGAGTGGAATCATCTAACGAGGCGGAGGAATTGCCTGAACGGCTAAAAGTGATCGGAATCCAAACAAAAAAATTTCAAAAACTCTTGTAGAGAGAGTGTTTGAATCGTGTTTTTGATGGTGGAAATGGATTCAACACCATCAAAAACATCTAAAACACTTGAAATTTAGAAATTTAACAATTATAACTTGGATTTACAGAAATCCTTGCTCGATTGTCTCTAAATATAACTAGAATTCTATAACATTCTAGGCAACTTCTCCACCTCATTAGACCACGCATGATTCATTGAAAACTAACCCTTTACCATCCACCATGATGACTGCAGCTCGAGAATAGTGCCTTTACTAGTACGTGAGGTATTAGCACAACTGAAAATCGTCGAAACTTCCCTGCCCAACTAGCAACCAATAAATCCCATGCTATCGAGCTTTAAATGAACGGCAGTTATATATGCCCACTGTTCGATTTCGACCTTAGCAAAATCAAATGGTCATATACAACTGCGGTTCGTTTAAAGCCCAATAGCATGGGAAATATGGCTCGCCTACCCAACTGCCCTATGTAGTCATTTTGGACGCCAACATTATATGAGAGTCACTTACCGATTCAAGGGGCATTCGCTGACCTTACCGAACCCATCCTGTCGCTTTGCCGCTCGTCCAACGCTGGCTGTCACGACGCCAACGGTGGCGGTGGTCTTTCAACCGTGCCAGCGAGGTGCGACACTACCAACCGTTTTGTTTTCACTAATACTTATGATTGTAGACTACGCCTTAACAACCCATACTTAGTTTATTTTTCGTTACCAAGTATTATTAATGTGCCTTTATACCAATGAATACCCATACACATTCATTATCAACAACATTATATACGAGAAATGCACAATAGTATAAAGGGAAGGGAAACTCCCGCAGTATGAGTCTACCCAACAAGATATTATACAATCTTTCATTTTTACAATGCACAAGTTAAATCTTGGGAAACCCCCAAATTTACACTTAGCCACTTAGCCAAAGTTTCACAACATCGACAAACTCGATTGCCCAACTTGTCAGCACCTCTGCACGGTCGCCACACGACTAACCAAACATTCGTTCACCCCATCACACCGTCGTGTCGTTTGCCCAACTCGAGCGCACCTCCAAGTCGCCACACACGGGCACCTCCAACCGAGACACACCTCCGTTCACAACCCAACACTTCAACACATCTTCGTGCACACTTGCACGATGGGCGGGTGCTTACCCGAGCAACCAAGACACCCTCGTCAAGTCATCGCACAACCAACACCTCCACACGATCACCCCGGGCACGTCTTTCCCAACGCGTTCACCTCTTCACCAAGAGAATTTCACCAAGTGCGACTCAAGGAAAGCGCATGAGCCATGCACTCATCTCTCCTCCAAATTTGCGCACAAGTGATTCTCCTCAAGAGCGTAGAGTGTAGGAGCTTATGCGAAGTTCGTTGATCGAATGTGATGCTCTTCAAGCGTTCAATGCTCCATGTATATACACATCTTCGTGTGTGGGTGGGCTGCCCAGCCGACTGCCCACACACCCCCTACACACATCCTTTCGGCACTCTACCAAGTCGGCTTCACCACCACTGTTGGTCGGCCAACCCTCTGTCACAACCACTCCAAAGATGGGTATAAGCCAACGCATTTTGCCATCGCAAATCTTCGTCGCATGTGTTATGTCATAAACCGCAGCTCCACATTTCCAAACGCTTGCTCAACCAGTCGTTCGGTCATGCACAACCGCCCGTCGTGTGTGCGCGCCCGGTCGCCCGACGCCCAACCGCACCACACACCCGAGGACCTTACATCCTCCTCCACCTGAAATCATTGTCGTCCTCAACAACATACCATCCTGGTAACCATCCACCAAGATCATCCATGATGTCAACTCCTCCACATACTGCAACCATCACTGCAACATATGTAGAACCACCATCTCCACCATGTCTCACCTCAGCAATTAACCGTCACCAAGATAACCATACCTAGGTATACCCATCGGTATGTCATATATCAAAAGTCATCTCAATCCATGACCATCAACCGCCATGTCGCAATCTCCACATGCTGCTCCATCATGGAAGGCTGGCCCCTCCATCTCAAGCTACATGCCCACTGCAACATATCGTGTCGACCTCATCATGTGTCGTCCTCATGTGAACTCTGCCATGATACTCCAACACAATGATAACATATCTCTGTACACTACATGTCCCCATGTCTGAACTAGTCAAGTGGTCAGTCCAACTGTCACGCTCAAACCATGAGAATGCACATCCTCATGTCACCACCAGTCATTTCTCAAAACATCCCTGTCACATCTTGAACTCGATCAAGAATTCATCCATATAAGTATAAGCCATGCTCAGGTCCATGAAGTAGTCCTCATCTCATCTGCAACATGTCATCCATGATGTTTGGTGTCAATGTGCTACATGAAATCAGCCACATCTATCCCAACATCATCCATATGTGTGCATCCTCAATATGAAGAGATCATCTCATCAAACTCCAACTCTCGGTGTGCCACATCCATGTCCATGAAGCTACCTCCATCACATCTGCAATGTGTCATCTCCTCAAGTATGCCATAGAAACAAGTATACATCTATCTCATCTATCCATGTGCTGCCCATGATCATAGATCAATCAGCTCCCATGTGTCAAAAGTAATTGAGTTTCGGCTCAACCCATGCCCAAGTGTTTCCACCAAGGCATCATCATTATCGTAACTCCATCACTCCAAAGTGTCTCATATCGATCCTCCACATCAAGTCACTCTTTCAAGCCATGTCCCATGCATGTACTTGAAAATATGCACCTCATCCTGCATCAAAGTCCCTGACCTCAGCTCCTCAATGCATCAAATCCTCCAAGTCCACCATATATGAAGTCCCCAAAAGTCACAACAATCTCGTGTCATCATGAGCCCCATGAGTCACCTCACAACTCCATCCAAGTCCATGGCCTTGTTGTACAAGAGTGCACAACCTCTCTATTAGCTCATAAGTAAAACATCTCCATGTCACACTAGCAATTCTATCTGCACAACATCCCTACTTTGGCACTCCTCATTGGATGCCCATAAGTGAAATCTCTACAAGTGCTCCCACATAATGTCCCTGCATAACACTGCCATGCTCCATGTCTCCAACCTGATGTCCATGACTAAGTTGCCCATGTAGTCCAACCAAGTAGACTCATCACAACAATCGGTCATCCCCATCCAAGTCTATAATTTTTGGTCTAGTGAACTCGGTCACCCAACCATATCATCATCACATGAGTCTCTCCATCATAGCTCCTCCACCAAAGTGTCCACCAAGACTATCTCTTGGTCTCGGCCATGAGAAGTCCACCCAAGAGTGTGCCCTCCAATCTGTCCATGAGTCATGACGGGCACTTAGCCATGTGGCTAAAGCATAACCCATTCCTCCACAATGATCATCAAGTTCCACCCTTGTCATGGGCCTTTGTACCTTCTCCCACAAGGTCACAAACAACCCCAACAAGTCCTACAACAATCAACAATCCTTGCTTCTCCATACAGGTTCTCATCATAGTCATCCATGGTAAGATGCTCCCTAGCATCAACAAACTAGATTTTCCCTTCCCTGCATACGGTCCATCTACCAAATTCTCAAGTGAAACACAAGTATCAAATGTACTCACATCATCATCATCAACATGAAGTTCCTCCATGACTACCCTCATCCATACATGTCTGCAAATTGCACGATCCTGGTCCAACTTGATCAATCTCAAGCTCATCCTCCATCACGGTCATGTCTGCAACATCTTCAACTACCACAGCTTCCTTTTCCTTGTTTGCACAATCTGCAACTTCGTCTTGCTCCATTGTCCATCCAAGTTGAAGAAGCTCATCTTCAACATTCTTTTCCAAGACTACAAGTTCCTTTCAAATTCGGGGATTCTCCTCTTTCATCCGCTTCAACCTGTATAAGGTAAGCAAGAGCTTCCCTTCGCATTCTTCCAACCCTGCCATGCCTTGTCGCACGTCTTCCCCAATCCGCACTTCGTTTGGTCCACAGATGCCCAAACCGTGTATACCTGCCCACATGCAGTCCCACTTGCCCACCTGACAAGTGCCCAAATCGTATGACCAGCACATAGTACCGCCTGCCCAACTCTACAACATCCAGTTCCAACCTTCACCAGCTTCACCAAGTCCCCTACAACCATGAACTGGCCCTTGTTCCACTTGTATGTGAAACTAGCTTCCTTCACCTGCAAGTACCTGCTTCCACTGTCACGAGTAACCTTGCTCTAACCAACTCTCAAGTTGTGTATCAGCTTTCATCCGCAAGCTACACCAGCGCTGATACCAACTGTCATGATGCCAACGGTGGCGGTGGTCTTTCAATCGTGCCGGCGAGGTGTGGCACTACCAACTGTTTTCTTTTCACTAATACTTACGATTGTAGACTACGCCTTAACAACCCATACTTAGTTTATTTTTCGTTACCAAGTATTATTAATGTGCCTTTATACCAATGAACACCCATACACATTCATTACCAACAACATTATATAAGAGAAATGCACAACAATATAAAGGGAGGGGCAACTCCCTGCAATATGAGTCTGCCCAACAATATATTATACAATCTTTCGTTTTTACAATGGACAAGTTAAATCTTGGGAAACCCCCAAATTTACACGTAGCCAAATTTTCACAACATCGGCAAACTCGGTTTCTCAACTCATCGGCACCTCCGCACGGTCGTCACACGACTAACCAAACCTTCATTCACCCCGTCGCATTTTCGTGTCATTTGCCCAACTCGGGCGCACCTCCAAGTCGCCACACACAAGCACCTCCAACCAAAACACACCTCCATTCACAACCCAACATTTCAACACATCTTCGTGCACACTTGCACGATGGGCGGGCGCTCCCCCAAGCTACCAAGATACCCTCGTCAAGTCGTCGCACAACCAACACCTCTGCATGATCACCCCTAGCACGTCTTGCCCAACGCGTTCACCTCTTCACCAAGAGAATTTCACCAAGTGTGACTCAAGGAGAGCGCATGAGCCATGTGCTCATCTCTCCTCCAAATCTGCGCACAAGTGATTCTCCTCAAGAGCGTAGAGTGTAGGAGCTTATGTGAAGTTCATTGATCGAATGTGATGCTCTTCAAGCGTTCAACGCTCCATGTATATACGCATCTTTGTGTGTGGGTGCGCTGCCCAGCCGACCGCCCACACACCCCCTAGACACATCCTTTCGACGTTCTATCAAGTCGGCTTCACCACCACTGTTGGTCGCCCAAACAACTGTCGCAATCACTCCAAGGATGGGTATAAGCCAACGCATTTTGCCATCGCAAATATTTGTCGCATGTATTATGTCGCAAACCGCAGCTCCACACTTCCAAACGCTCGCTCAACCGATCGTTCGGTCGTGCAGGACCGCCCATCGTGTGCGTGCGCCCGGTCGGCCAACGCCCAACCGCACTGCACACTCGAGGACCTTACACTAGCGATGGCGTCCGCTTACAACGGTTATTACTAAAACTCAATTGTTCGGTTATCGGTTTATTTCTACTGCCCAGTGCGCACTCGACGAAAAAAATCCTGAAGATTCGTCAACCTTGCGTGATGACCCTTAAAGTTTAATACGCACGCACATCAAAGAAGGTGGCGAGGGTGTTCGCTCTCTCACAATATCCTTGTCTATAAAATATCTGCTTTATTTCCCATGTTTCCTCATCCAAGTCTTCCAACTCTCTGTGTTCCCGTTTTCTCTTACTGCCTGACATACCTTCTTCTCCCGCAAATACGTCAAATATCGTATTGTCTCTGATAAAACTCATATGATATCATACGTTCATCTGCTATCTCTGTACCTCTCTCACATATCATATCGGTTGTCTGCTGACACCGAGATTTACGATGAAGAGCAATATAATCGCGCTCCTGATTATCATCTCCTTCCTGCTCGTTGATGGCCATAGCAACGCCAGGTTTCTCAAGAAGAATAACCTATTTACTGCCCCTGACAGTGTTTCAGCCATTGATCCCAGCCCCAATTTTCTTGTCCACCAACGAATCTAGCTTGCAATATGCCAACAGTCAGATGGTGAAAGATCTGTTGGGGTGTGTTCACGGGCCACCCTTATCTTAGATTACAGATTCCCTAAATCTGCTTGCGTGGCTGCTCGGGCCCACCACTATGTCGTTTATATAGACAGTCGTTGTATTTATTACTACCTGTAAAGTTTTGTAGGTTTTTTTGATTAAATTTTTTTAAAATTTAGTAGAAATTTATTAAAATCACAAATTTGTTGGATAATCTTGTGCAATGAAAGTGCTCAAGAAATTTTCTAAAGTGCCAAATCTATATATAAAATCAAAAAAATAAAAACTAGTTTAAATAACACAAATCAAAATTTCAACTTAATTTTTTTTTTTTAAATAAAAAATGGTCATTGTATTATAGTGTATTGGGTTGTTTTATGTTTGACATCCATTGTATTGTATCATTGTATTGGGATAAAAACGATACTCCATTGTATTGTATTGGGTTGTTTTATGTTTGATATCACATTACACTAGCGCCGTCGAATGGGGAGCCAGAAGCACGGAATGTCGTTTCACCCATAATTGTGTGATGGGCATTAATAACCTATCATTTTCCCACGGGAGGAATTTTAATATACAGTGATAAAATGGTTTTATTAAAATAATATTTTGTAATTAAATATATATTTAAATTTTAATTTATATAAAAAGTTTAAACAACTAATGGAATAATGTTTCAGGTTAAAGTGTTTTTATTATTAGTTGAATAATAAAATAATTTTATAAATAAAAATAGATTTTTTAATTGTATAATTATTTTGTTTGTCAAATAAATTTTTATTGATATAAATTTTAAAAATGAATAAATTTCAGCAATATAATAAAATGTGGAAGTTCATGTGGAGATATTTTATATTTAAGTCAATTATATATTAAGGTTATTTATGTCTAACGATTTTATGTCTAATTTACTTAAAATTTTCTATGTAATTTAATCTAAATGTTTGCCTTTATTTATTGGGAGTCATTAACTAATACTTTAAAAAAGTAAATCTATTTGAGTAAAAATATATATTTTTTTATATAATTTAATCAAAATGTTTGCTTGCCTTTATTTATTGGGAGTCATTATCTAATACTTTAAAAACATAAAACCATTTAAGTAAAAATACCTAACAAGTTTAAAGATTTGTTTAGAAAAATTTTCGGCGAAATCACATAATTGATCAATTGTCGACGCATTTCGAACCAACTAGTGTGGTTCATCGTCAGGACAGGTTTAAAGATACTTATAAAAGCTTTGAAAATGGATAACAAGTTTAAAGATACTTATAAAAGCTTTGAAAATGGATAACAAGTTTAAAGATACTTATAAAAGCTTTGAAAATGGATAACAAGTTTAAAAATATTTATAAAAGCTTTGAAAATGGATAACAAGTTTAAAGATATTTATAAAAGCTTTGAAAATGGATAACAAGTTTAAAGATACTTATAAAAGCTTTGGCCTCAATTGGAGGAGGTGGGAGTCATTATCTAATACTTTAGGTGGGATTCATTATCTAATACTTTAAAACATAAAACCATTTGAGTAAAAATACATAACAAGTTTAAAGATACTTACAAAAGCTTTGAAAATGGATTTAAAAGATACTTACAAAAGCTTTGAAAATGGATTTAAAGATACTTATAAAAGCTTTGAAAATGGATAACAAGTTTAATACTTTAAAACATTAAGATACTTATAAAAGCTAAAAGAACTTTAAAACATTAAGATACTTATAAAAGCCTCAAAAATGGATAACAAGTTTAATACTTTAAAACATAAAACCATTTGAGTAAAAATACATAACAAGTTTAAAGATATTTATAAAAGCTTTGAAAATGGATTTAAAACATAAAACCATTTGAGTAAAAATACATAACAAGTTTAAAGATACTTATAAAAGCTTTGAAAATGGATAACAAGTTTAATGGATTTGTACTTTATTTAGTGGAGATTCTCAAAGCATTCTACAATTGAAGGAGGTGTGGCCTCAATTGGAGGAGGTGTGGTTTTAAAGATACTTATAAAAGCTTTGAAAAGCTTTGAAAATGGATTAGGGAAGTTTGTACTTTATTTATTGGAGATTCTTAAAGCATTCTACAATTGAAGGAGGTGTGGCCTCAATTGGAGGAGGTGTGGTTTTAAGGCATAGCGTTTTCGGCAAGTAAATGTTTTTGGTAGATGGATGTCGTATTCTTCGTTTTTGGTAGATGGATGTCGTATTCTTCATTTTTGTAGGTAGATGGATGTCGTATTCTTCGTGAAGTCATTGGTAGATGGCTGTCGTATTCTTAGTTTTTGTAGATGGATGTCGTATTCTTCGTTTTTGGTAGATGGATGTCGTATTCTTCGTTTTTGTAGATGGATGTCATATTCTTCGTTTTTGGTAGATGGATGTCGTATTCTTAGTTTGGTAGATGGATGTCGTATTCTTAGTTTTTGTAGATGGATGTCGTATTCTTAGTTTTTGGTAGATGGATGTCGTATTCTTCTTTTGTGAAGTGAAGTCAAAAGTAAGTCAAGTCAAAAGTATTATTAGGGTGAATCATATTTGAATTTTGTTAAAATTGCCTAAGCCAAATAATGTAATATCCTCATAAAGTTGTAAATATTTTATTTACAAAAGTAAGAACAAACTGAACTAGGGTGAATCATATTTGAATTTTGTTAAAACTGCCTAAGCCAAATAATGTAATATCCCCATAAAGTTGTAAATATTTTATTTACAAAAGTAAGAATAAATTGAACAAACTAAATAGTAAATATTTTATTTACAAAAGTAAGAACAAACTAAATAATTGGTGTTATTATCTGTTTGAATTAAATAGTATTTTTATTTATTGAAAAATGAGAAATGATTTCTGGTGATAGCAAATCATGTAACTTCTGAGGGAAGGAAGTTAAAAAAAAAAAGTTGCTGGGAAAAAACGTTAACTACTTTCCCTAACTGTGCAAGGCTTCGAAAGGAAGAGGAAGGAAGTTAAAAGAAAAAAAGTTGCTGGGAAAAAACCTTAACTACTTTCCTAACTGTGCAAGGCTTCCAAAGGAAGAGGAAGTAGGTGATGGAGGAGCATCAAGACCCTCTTCATCTGTAAATATGGAATAAAAAGAGGGGTGTGATTATTTTAAATATTTTGTTATTTTTAATAAAATAGGGAGTGTTTTTAGGCATAAAAGCAATAGATGTGGATAAGGAAGGCTTTTCTATTTTAGAGCAAGGAAAAAGATGGGAAAAAGCCTCAAGATGCTTTTGCCATGTGTATGCATTGCATGTAGACTCTTAGAGGTTTTAGTTGAGTGATTTTAGGATTTCTTTTATCATGTTAAGTTTTATAAATAATGTAGCCTCAAGGACATTGAGGATTAGAGAGACAGAGAGAGGGAGTGTGAGAGGTTTTCTGGTTGGGAGCCTTCGAACAATTTGTAAAGGGCCATCAATTCTAATTATCTGGCCAACACAAGTTTGTAAGTAATTTGTTTTGTTTTAAATCATATATATATAGATTGGTTGATTGTGAAAGTTGTATAGCTGAAAGGATGAATGCATGTGAATTATTTGAATTGAATTGGCCATTGGGGTTATTTAACTGAGATGTATTTTTCAAGTGAAGAGATCCTGGGTATTGCAGGCTTGACTTGCATCAGGTGATAAGTATTGCAGGCCAGCCTGGCATCAAGTGGTATCAGAGCGGGAACAACTTTCTATGAAGGTTCAAGTTTTTTTTGTTAATTGCATGTGATGATTTTTGGACTGACGAATATTGATTTACAGGAATAGTGAAGAAATCTCAGTGGAAAGAAGGAGAAGTGAATGTGGCAAATTTGCAGATGGGAGAAGCCTACAGGAGCAGTAGAGGATGCTCCAAAGGTTCAAGCAGAGAACCAATTATTACCAAAAGGCCAGATCCGGAGGGAAGGATTGGTGAGATAAGTGGCAGCAAGAGAGCTTGCTGTGGCAGAGGCTTCATGCAACGCATAGGTGAAGAACTTTTGGCGATGGAGAAGGCTACTAAAAGTCATAAAGGAGAAAACAGAGGTTCAAAAAGAAGCCACGGAGATGAGATGACTACAGGAGTTCGAGAAAGAAAGATCGCAGAAATAAAGGTACAGTTACAGGTGCTGGAACAATGGTTGCAGGAGTAGGAAAAGCAAAAAGGAAAATGGATCTTTCCACTGAAAGGAAAGAGATTGATCTGGCGACAATTGCAGAGGAGGTTGAGGTAAATTCTGATTGCCTTGTTGAAAAAGGGACTTAGAGTTCTTGCGCCAGAGTTGGAGGTTGAAAATCCCACATGCAGATATATTAAAAGGAAAGTGTTGAAGGAAGCAGTAAGGACTAAAAAGACTTGCAGTTTAAAAATTGATGAGTTGTGTATGTTTGCAGGTGATGTGATTACACGTGTTGAGGAGGATGTGCCATCTTGTGAAACTATTACAACACAAGTGGAAGTTTTTTTCGATACAGAAGAAGTGAATCAGTGTGAAGCACAGATAAAGGAAGTAACAGTTGATACTGAAAGTTTATGTATGTATGCAGGTGATGATGAAGTGCTTCAGCGATGCTACAGAGAGATTGCATTGTTAGAATATTGGTTGGAGAATCCACAGTATGACAGGGAGATTGCAGAAGAAAGAGGCCAGTGCAGTGAACCAGAAGAAAAAGTTGCAGATGAAGTTGCAGATGAAATTGCAGATGAAATTGCAGGTGATGAGCCAAAGCATGTTGCAGAGGGATAGGAAGTTTGGGAGGTAGCGACATCTATGGTGAAAGCGGCAGCAACAACTGAGACAACAATGGTAGCAGCAGAAGAGGCACTGATGCCTTATGTTTTTTATTCTAACAATTGTTTTGTGAATACAGGTTTTATTGAAGAAGCTGGAGAAAGTCTGCTAGACAAAGAAATTAAAATGATGATGCGGAGGATGATGAAGGAGTCTTGGAAGATACCAGCACCAGTGAAGCAAAAGAGGAGAAACAACAAAATGAAGACAACAGAAGATTGGAAGAGTGCAGCCAGTGGAGCGATGCAGCATAAGGTGTGGAGACCTGGAGAAGAACAACAGACAAAAGCAACGGCAAATGATGACTTGCAGCACAAGGTGTGGGATCCAGGCATACACAGATCCAAACACAAGATCAGGAGATCATGATTAATTTTAAGGTTGGGTGTATGATGCAGGAGCATCAAGACCCTCTTCATCTGTAAATATGGAATAAAAAGCGGGGTGCGCTTATTTTAAACATTTTGTTATTTTTAATAAAATAGGGAGTGTTTTTAGGCATAAAAGCAATAGATGTGGATAAGGAAGGTTTTTCTATTTTAGAACAGGGAAAAATATGGGAAAAAGCCTCAAGATGCTTTTGCCATGTGTATGCATTGCATGTAGACTCTTAGAGGTTTTAGTTGAGTGATTTTAGGATTCTTTTTTATCATGTTAAGTTTTATAAATAATGTAGCCCCAAGGACATTGAGGATCAGAGAGACAGAGAGAGGGAGTGTGAGAGGTTTTCTGGTTGGGAGCCTTCGGGCAGTTTGTAAAGGGCCATAAATTCTAATTATCTGGCCAACACAAGTTTGTAAGTAATTTGTTTTGTTTTAAATCATATATATATATAGATTGGATGATTGTGAAAGTTGTATAGTTGGAAGGATGAATGCATGTGAATTATTTGAATTGAATTGGCCATTGGGGTTATTTAACTGAGATGTATTTTGCAAGTGAAGAGATCCTGGGTATTGCAAGCTTGACTTGCATCAGGTGATAGGTATTGCAGGCCAGCCTGGCATCAGTAGGGGAGAGGAAAATCTGCACTATAGCATAGTGAGAGAGAAAAACAACTTGTTATGTTTGGTTTGGTGATGATCAGATAGCAAGAGTGTTGTGTGTGAGTAACTTGCAGAAGATTGATGGTCTTGTGAGCAAGCTAGGGGGAGATTTGGTCCGAAAGACAATCTCATGGACGGGATGTTTGACTAGCTATGAAAACAAAGGTGACCTCTTCCATTGGAGTTAGTTACTTAAAGCAACTAAAGTATGAGGTTAGGGGGAGATTTGGTAGTTACTTAAAGCAGGTAAAGTATGAGGTTAGGGGGAGATTTGGTCTCGAAAGACAATCTCATGGATGGGAGGTTTGACTAGCTATGAAAACAAAGGTGACCTCTTCCATTGCTTTTACTTACTTAAAAGCAAGTTCATGGACGGGAGGTTTGACTAGCTATGAAAACAAAGGTGACCTCTTCCATTGCTTTTACTTACTTAAAAGCAAGTCAAGTATGAGGTACTTTCTGGGAGGTTTGACTAGCTATGAAAACAAAGGTGACCTCTTCCATTGGAGTTACTTACTTAAAAGCAAGCCAAGTCAAGTATGAGGTACTTTCTGGAATTTACATTGAACTGAATTAGATGTTTTCTTCTGTGAGAGAAAGGCCTCTAAAATGATAACTGGAAAGTTATAGTAGAACTCAATTGCATTTTTATTTAATGTTTAAAGAGGAACTTAATTATAGTGATTTTAATTTCAGAAGAATTAGTAAGATGCAACTGTAGAAGTAAGACATTCTCCCTGTAAAACTAGTTTTATATTTATTGCTAAAAAACACAGTTCTTACAGTCTATAAATGCAGAAAGAATGACAAGTACCCTTTTTGTAAAGAAAGCAATCTTACCATTCTTTTAATGCAGGAACAAGAAAATAAGATCACAGTGGAAAACACGGTTAAGCTCCACCTGGGCTAATACTTACAAATTACAGAGGAAATATAGACCGATATAGTAATAATGAGGAATTACAGAATTCTGTACTGAACTTTAAATACAAAAGAAAACGAAGGAGTTTATTGTTCATAACTGTAGAAAGAACTGAAAGTTAATCTTCTTTGATTATATGAATCTTTAAAATTATTCACGAAAAGATTAAGTTCTAGAGATGCCGCCAATCCCAGAGAATGAGCATAGAAGGGGTTGCTCAGGCCGGGGTTTAGGGATAAAAACCCTAAGGTGAACTTAGTCGGATTTCTGAGTTTGGGCTGTCAAATAACAGTACCTGCCTGGCCGTGCTAAAACCCTACGAGTGGTTGAACCCCGAGCCAACAAACAGTGAACGAAAGCATTAAAAGAATTGGTAACCAGATAAACGAATTACATTATAAACATGTAAGAGTAACACTCAGCAAATTACAACCCAGAAACAGGGAACAACATGCATTTTAGCATAAACCCCAAATTCGAGTTTCCAAAGCAACCCTGTACTAACAATCAGAATTGATATCTTAAGAACCAAATTAAATATGTTGGTCCGAGCACCACATTGCAAACATTGAAATCATGATTCTAACGCAAATGCTTCCTTAAAAACACATAAACTTTACACAGTAATCATACGTGGATACTATTTGACCAACCAATGATATATATAAACAGAGGAAAAGAATTCGATACACGAAGGAGTCATTCCAGCTACGAACCCAAGTAACCAAAATGAAATTAGGGAAATACAATTCAGTTTTGTGGACCATAAATTTGCATATACATTCACAAAAACTAATCTATAGACAGTCCCAGTGCTGTCGAAAGCTCAAAACCCACAGCCAGTAGCAAAGCCCTCTATCTTTCAAGGAATGTGCATAAGGACAATGCAAAACAACGGAGGTTGTTTTCATGTTGAACTTAAAAGAGACCCCAAAAAAAAATACCATTAACCGTACATTGATTGTAATATTTAACATCCGGAAAGAAGATCCACATAATCTTAGAGACCCGAGACTCTAGTCAAACAGTCTAGGGCAATATTTGAGGATGGATTCTTACTCGGAAGCTTTCGATGATAGAAGCTTGAGAAGAGCCTCTCCATCGGGCATAGCCGAGAACCCCAAACCTGGAATCAAGTTTCCTACATGGTAAATCAACCACGGATGTCAATTAGAACATTTGACAATATAATTTATACATACCTATAAAATACAAAAGAACACAGCAAGGAATTGCTTGAAAACTAAGCTTACCCAATGAAGGCTCGCCAGCAATTGGGCCATGAAGCTGACACTGCAAAGCCTCCCGCATCATGGCTCTGGTTGTCAAACCGAAACAGTTATGCAAAAGGAAGTGAGGTACCAGAGCAAGCTCCGAGGAAAGGTTGCCCAGAAAATGAAACCATCTTCAACATTAAGCGAAGAAGAGTAAAACCCCAGGAGCAGTCTAACCATTGGATCGCGAAGCATGGTCTACAACGTCGATGAAGACGGTCCGAGAGGTGCAGACGAGACAGGACGGCCTGCCCGTGCCACGTAGAGAATGGAGCAGAGGATTAATGACAGACAACATCAAACGTGGTAAGCAATGTGACGACCAGCATGAGCGTGAAAACAGTAAGAGGGTGGCTGGAAGCTGTATGGCACACATATCATTAATATAATCCATCTCTATATCAATGCTAATCAACCAAATTAAGTATGTCATCCAAAACCTTAGTCAGGAAATCGATATCATGGGTATGATGGTACCAAACCCATTAGTAGCAAGGTGTTGAGCCTTATCATCTCGAGATCGGAGCGAATAATCAAGTTATGTAATATATTTTTTTTTTTTTGCAATTATTGTATATGTGATGTGTCAGAGACGTTACAATTAACCTTTTCTTAATTGAACAATTTACATTTTCCTTTATATTTTTTACTTTTTAATAAGTTATTAGGAATTTTCATCACTTTCTAATATTTATAATTTTTAACATTACAACTATTAATTCATATCTAATAAAATATTATAAATTTTATTTAAGGGTAATGTAAATTGAATATAACTATTAAAATAATCATATGTCTTTTTTATAATTAAGTAGAATTTAATATATAACTATTTTTTTAAAATAAATTTAAATATAAATTATATATAGTTGTCAAACAAGATTTATAATATTAAAAAGTTAATTATTTATTTTTTTAAAATAAATTTCACAATATTGAAATTATATTGTTTCTTTTCTATTAATATTAGCCATAAATATTATAAAACTGCAAATAATACCTGGCTTAATTAATTAATTTTTATGTTTAATAAGATCATATTATTCTTATATTTTAATAAAATCACAAATAAAAAATAATTTGCTTAACTTAAAATATTTAAACACAATATTTTGTTTTATTTTGTAATTTATGAAATAAAATATTCTATATTTTTTTAATTTTATTACATAAAAATTAGCAATTATTTTCTTTGATAATAGTTAATTCTTTAATCATTTGTAAATATGTGTTTACCCATAATAATTAATGCAAATTATATTACTTATATTAAAACAATCTAGATGGATAAATCTTACGAGATGACTTGTATTTTTTCACCTTTTAAATGACCATGAACGTGAATTTCATCATACACTTTATCCCTAACCCTAAAATTGGTTCTGCATAAAAAATTTATTGAGGAAAAATGGAGTAACCCAAGATACTTTTATTTATATGAAAATAAAGTTAATCTTTTTTCAAGGTCTTGACTAAATATCCTATCCTATAAGAAGAATATTGAGGACCAATATTGAGGACCAATACCATAATTTTATGACAAATCTCTCTACTTCCATTAACATATTCTATATTGAAGTGCTAAGGAAAAAGACAAATAAGATACTCAACCCATGGTATGACAACAACTGTGAAAATGGTAGAAAATTTATCATGGATACTTCCATTGAGTGCTTAAAATTAGATTAGATAAAAAGATACAAAGCAATAATTTAGAGGAAAATGGGAACTACATTGATAGATATAAGAGAAGCTTATCCACCTATCAATGATCTATCCTAAGAGATTGTGGAGGTGATTTTAGATTTCTAAAACGAGATTGTGGAGGTGACTTTTTATTTCTAAAACTAAAGAAAACAATACAATCCTCCAACTGAATGGAATTTCTACTTCAAAAATGTATGTCGATCTCTTGTTATTGTGGAAAACATTTCAAATGTGTGTATACATGATAAAGTGTTTTTATAGAAAACTTAAAGTTTGGGGCTAAGAATCTTACAAAGGGGAAGTCTAAGGACATCAAAGGTACACTAGTGAAATATTGAAAATTTGAAAGCCTATCATCATCCATTGTATACCCAAACTCTTAAATTTAGCAGTTAAAAGGGATTTTGTAATCCATAGACTTAAAGAATCATTATTCTTATCATTAAAAGTGGGGATAAAAATAATATCTCTAATTATATGGCTATTATTGCAATCCCTGTCTTACCCAAGATTTAAGTAATTATTTTGGAAAAAAAGATAAGTATATGGCTTGAAAGTGACAGAAAAGAGTTAAAGGACAAGTTGGATTAGGGGATACCCTTCGATTATGCACCATATTGTTCTATTTATGATCATTATGGAGGAATTTTGCAATAATAAAACCAAACTTGATGGTTGTTTCTTCAATTTTAGAAAAACTTTGATACTATTCCCACAACTAACCTTTGGAATATGTTAAAGGAGCTAAACGTTCCTAATGAGCTAAGAGCTAGTACTATACGACCATATGAAAGTGGCATTCCCAAGTTTAGGAACATTGAGGGGTTTTGAAAAGAAATTTATTGTAATATACGAATCAAACAAGGATGTCCCTTATCCCTTACTCTCTTTGGTATTTACATTGATAAGCTAGAATGTTGGTTTGAATAAGTTAGTTGTGCTATTTTGAATCTTGGTAGTATAGTCATCATCCTTCTTCTATAGCACTAAATGTCATATGTTTATTGCATGCAATAAATTTATACTTGTCTTTAAGAACATGACGCCCTTTCTATGCATTTGTATAATAAGTTAATGTTTGTTTTTCCATGGTTATGCCAAAGGGATGGATATGGAGTCCAGATTTATGAATGCCTATACTTTAGTATACTTTGGTTGGGGCAATGGCCATGCTCTACCCTCCTAATGGTATTAGTGTTATTATGAATAATCTAATGGGTTACCATTATTTCCTCCCTAAGCCTCTCGCTCAAGGTGGGAATCCAACCTTTTTGTGGGAATCAACATCACATTAGAACCATCTTCCTCTTTGACTCTTTCTTGCAAATGTAACAATGTATTCTTCTTACCATCTTTCTCATGTGTACATTATTCCTTCTACTATCATGGATAACTCTTCTATTAGCCATGGCCTTCCCAACAAAATATACTAGACATTCGTGGGAACTATATCACATAATGTTTCATCCTTATACCTCTCAATCTTAAATTACACCTTACACTATTTATTTACTAGAATTTGATGCCCTTTTGCAACGTTGACACTTCATAAGGGGTGGGATTTCTTGTTCTTTTCAAATTAAGTTTCTTACCATCACTGTAGAAAGAATATTGTTTATACTACCACTATCAATTACAACCTTGCAACACTTACCTCTTAAATTGCACATAGTCATGAACAAACTTGAATAATTTTTTCCTTTAAGATGGTTCCTTAGCTTCTTTTTCTTATTTTATTAAGACTATTTTCATCAGTAAGAATTTTCCTCCTTTAACCCGGTAGATCATTTTCTGGTCATTCAAGTGACATATGCCCAATTTTACACATGTATAGCATCTAGATTGGTAATCTCTACCTCTACCTCTACCTCTCAAAAAAATCCTCTACCTCTATAATAACCTTCTCTTGTTGACTTATACTACGAATTGTAATTTCTTCTATTAGAAGTTGGGATATTCGTTTGTTGTGCTTTCCCTATTACATGACTTTTTTCCCGACTCTCTTCTCACTCTATCTTCTATTGATCCTTTCTTAAGCTTTAAAGCATCTTGGTTTAAAATATTCGTAAAGGGCCTTCAAAGGATTTATTATATTTTAATATACTAATTGCGAACAAATTTGTTTGACTCTTTGTCCATGTTCCATTATTTTAGAGTACCTCAATTAAATTGCCCCTTTATTATGTCATTCACTAATTAAAAAAAATAATGATATATTTTTAAATCATCGAGATAGGCTCACGATACCCTAAGACCCCATGCTAAGCCTCACTACACCACTATCACTCATCACTCGCCATCTTTTATTTCTTTAATTAGGTCTAACTATTTCCATTTCATGCAAGGGCTTTTAGGTTTCCATTTCATGCAAGGGCTTTTAGGTGTATCGAAACCCTTAGTATATGGGAAACCGTTATCCTGATTGAAGATTCTTTAAATGTGCTAACATGGCTATTCATACCTACCTGAGTGTCTCATTTTTATTGACAAATGTTAGCATTGATTACGAAATTATTTATCATGGAAAATTGATGCAGCAAGAACCTATCACATCTCACAGCTGGTATTGTCCTTAAGATCTCACAGCTGGTATTGTCCTTAAGATCTTGAGTGAGGAGCTTGAGGCATAAATATGTTCACGTCCTTCGCATGGGAATGTAGGATGGCATTGCATTCTTTATTCATGAAATCCTTATTTATTTATACAAAATTGTGATATTTTTAAAATAATATATTTTGTTTCGTTTAGTTATAAGAGAATTCATATATATATAATATTGTAATTCTTTTGTAAAATGTGATTAAATAATTTATAAATACTTAAATATAAATTAATGTTAAAAAATGTTAAATAGTTTTTATTTAGTTGGATTTTATTTTAAGCTTTTTTTAATCATTATTATTACTATAAATAGATGTATAGGATATAGTTTATTAGGCACCTTTTGAATTTTCGAAAAGAATATGTGTTGATTATTGATAGTTTCTTTATGTGATTTTTCTAAAAGATCTCTCAACATTCATAATATGCGTTGTTATTAAAATTAAAAATTTCATAGTTATATGAACATTTAATTTTTCATGCGGGGGCATTATTTAGGACCATTTTTTTTTGTAAGGAAGAAAACTTTTATTATATTTTCAAAAGTTTACATAGAATACATCCATGGATAAACATGATTAGACTAAGTCTCAGATGTGTTCATTTTGTGCGCAAAAGATTCCTGACCTCAAGCATGTTTAGGAATAACCATCTTCCCTTAAGTGGAAAACCAGATGGCCTCCCTGAGATTCTAGAGACCAATGTTTGACATAATAGAACCAAAGCAAAAAAGAAATGTAGAAAATAAAATGTGGACTAAAACAATAAAAGACAACAAGAAAAACAGTAAAGTAGAGGTTGAGAGAGCCTTTCTTGGAGATGATTAACGAGCATGGTCATGATGAGCGAGATACTAGAAGGGAGCATCATAGCCTTCAGGTAATGAAGGAGGTTGTTGCCCTTCAACAAATACACCACCTATGATGGTGTTGGCCTCCTGCTGAAAGATATAACCCTTTGGATGGACTACATCCACAATCTTGTTGGTAGAAGCGAATTCCTTCCCCCCATGGCCATAAGAGTCAGGATTGTTTGGTTGCTAGTCCTTCTATTTTGGGACCCTAGATTTTTAGGGTTGGGAGGCTTAGTACCTTAATGAATTGAGTCTGCATTGTCTAATTTGGCATGAAATTTATATGAAGGTAACAGAGGGGGAGGAGGAGGGAATTGAATTCCCATAGCCTCTTTTAGGGCCATCGGAGTCAGCCAGGTCTAGACTAGATAGAGATCTATGTCCACAATTCTACCTTCCATGACACATAGGACTTACTCGTAATATCTCAGATGACAACCAAGCAAGTTCTTGACTACCTAGTAACCATTGGTAGTGTTTCTGAGATCATGTGTTTCCATTGTTGCGACCAAGTGCTTGATGTGCAATGGAAAATCCTCATCAATTTATTCCATGCCTTGTCCATACTAGGGATGGGGAGTTGATGGCATATTCCATGCCCTCCTCCTTTGACATGCCCTCATTCATGGACCATAATTGTCAGGTAGGAAAAATATTTTCATTTAGCGTTGAGCTCCATGATCGTCATTGCTCTGTAAATGAAATGAAGGCTAGCCATCTGAAAAGCAGTTTGAATGTGAGAATAAATGTACCTTGGTGGAATGGTGCCTTAGTTCGTGTCCCGAGTAGGCTATGAGTGCCTTGTCGTCATCTATTCACCACCTTCATCTTTGTTAGGGTCCCACCCTAACCCCCTTATCTATGTAATGGGACCACATCATAGTCAAGAGTCAATAAAGCCCATATTAATAATTGTAAGTGGTTAATCGACAATTAATAACGGAACCACAGTTAGTTGCAAATGGGCCGTAGTATTAGATAGATGGTATTAGTAATACACGGTATTGGCCTATGGTATTGCACGTAGGAGTCATATATAAAGGATAGAAACTCCCTGCGAGGAGCATCGTGTCTTATTTTGTAATCGAGCTCTGCTCTATTGGAGGTTGCCCCCTCGAAGAGGCAAGTGAACATTACTCTCTGAATAATAACTTCATTGCTATTGTGTGTTCTGGGTATCTTTTCTTCGCATATTCTATATTCTGGGTCTATTTTCTTCACATATTCTGTATTTGGGTATCATTTGCAGGTGAAGAGCATAACAAGTGGTATCAGAGCACTTTCCAGGGCCGGTGGGATCTCCATTTAGTAGCAATTTTTTTTTTGGCTCGAGACGTGTTCCGGCGTCTTTAAACCACGGGATCTGTCGTTGAGTGCATAAATCTGCGGATTTGGGGAGGCATGCACGCAGGAAATACAAGAGGTGGTCACGTCTGTTGGACTCCCTTGTAACCCCTGTGGGTACCCCTTCGAGTAGTAGCGCATTAGACAGAACCGCGCACGGACTGTCTTCCACGTACCCTCTGGGTATATCAGAAGCCCCATAGGCTCCCTGAAAACCTCGCCATAGATAAACCAGCGACCGTCTTGCGGCTATATTACACCTAGAACAGCACTCGGAGAGATTACTCGCCCATATGATAGGGTAGTCGGGTGGTACGGCTAAGGGTACGGTCGACCCTCCTTAGTTAGAGCCCTGAAACATTGGGCCGAGTACTACTGCCAGACCGTTATGTATATTGCGATCTGTAGCACCTGACACTCCCCAAGACCCTAGTTCCTTTTTTACTCATCATCTCTTCCAGATCCGCTGGAGCAAAGGAGTGCAGCAGCAGCAGACATCGGTCCCAACCAGCCAGTTCTCTCAGATCCAGTAGACCAGAAGCATTGTGCAGGGTTCTTATACCAGGGTATAATTGTCGCAGGACTTTTGGCCGCATTGACATTTTGAGGATTTGGCGACTGCAGTATTGATCAAGAAGGAGTAAAACTCCGTTAGGAGTAAAAAAAAAAAAATATGAGATGTTCGGGGATGCTTATTGGTGATATAGCCCATTAAAATCAGGACGACGAGCTGAGCATGGTGGTACCATTCAATTAATTAGGCAAAAAAAATTTTTTTTGGCGGTCCCAATTTTTCATCACAACGGTGTATGGTAGCAACTAGAGCTCAAGCGATGGCCAATGAAAGGATGGACAAACTGGAGGAAACGGTGAACAAAATCCACACTCAGCTGGACAAAATAGATCTGGGTAAAATGAACACCCTACTTACAGGAATGAGTCTCCAGCTAGAGAAATTGCAAGGATATGGCAAGGAGGATTTGAGGTCAAACAGCAAGGAGCAAGCCCACGAGGAGGGGTATAATGGCTATGAAGGCATTTACGGTGAATCTAGCCACTCTCCTCACGTCTGGCACACCCATCCACCACCCAATCAGTGAATTCCTAAGTTGGATATGCATAAATTTGATGGTTCTCACCCAGCAGCATGGCTAGCACAAATGGACCAGTATTTCAAATTGAATCAGATCCTAGATGATGTGACTAAGCTTGTGTTGGGGAGCATGTACTTCGACAATGAACGGTGGCAATGGTGGGAATGGCATCAACACTCCAATGGATATTTTAGGACTTGGGCCCAGTTTACCAAAGCTCTTAAAGATCGCTTTGAACAAGAAGACTCTTATTTGGGTCATCTCACTAAGCTCAGATAGACTGGTACAGTAGAGGAATATATTAATGATTTTGAAACCTTAGCTTTCCGCACTAAGGGTCTCATAGATGAGTTCTACACGGAATGTTTTATCAGCGGTCGTAAAGAAGCCATCAGAGCTCAAGCTCTACTTCACCACCCTCCCACGTGGACGGAGGCTTGCCAGGTAGCTCGTAAGGTGGAACGTGCATTAGCAGCCCAATACAGTCGCCCAAATTTCCCCGCTAAAGGTCGTCTCCCACAGGCACAGAACATGACTCAAACACTTAAGGTCCAAAAGGTGTCCCCTGCAGAAATGGCCGAAAGAAGGAAGCAAGGACTATGTTACTACTGTGATGAAAAATACTCCCCAGGTCATAAATGTAAGGAGCCCAAATTCTTTCAACTAGATGCCACTGACTACAACTCAACAGAGGAAGATCCTCCACTTGAGGAACATGAGCCGCTAGAGGACGATAACCAATAGGACAATGTCTCTAACGAACCAATTATTTCATTGCATGCCTTGGCAGGGATTTCTTCCCCTCAAACGCTCAAAATCAGAGGGTTTATTAAACATTTCCCAGTAGTAGTTTCGATTGATAGTGGAAGTACACATAATTTCATCCATCAAAAAGTCGCAGAAGCAGTGCATTTCCTTGTACGAGCAGTTTCTAACTTCCAAGTTCAAATTGCAGATGGAGGCACAATGAAATGTGGAGGCCGTTGTGAAAATGTCAAACTTCAAATGGGGGATTATCAGTTGAAAACCCACATGTTCGCCATAAACATGGGGGTTTGTGACATTGTCCTCGGTGCTGACTTTCTCCGCACTCTTGGGCCAATCATAATGGATTTCCAGGAGTTGTATATGAGTTTTAAGCAGAACAGCCACACACATACCCTCCGAGGACTCCAAGCGGGAGCCCCATCTATGATAAGCTCGCATAGGATGGAAAAAGTGTTAAAAAAGGGAAATCATGGAGTGGTAGCTCAATTTAATGCCATATAGGGAGTCGAAACCAAGTAGTCGCCACTTCATCCTGAGATGCAACAGATTTTAAAAAGCCATCTGCAGGTCTTTGACAAGCCTCAAGGGCTTCCACCCTCGTGAGGGGAACATGATCATAGCATCACCTTGGTTCCACGGGCCCAACCCCCAAATGTGTGCCCATACAGATATTCGTCCACCCAAAAGAACGAAATAGAAAAAATCATCAAGGAACTTTTGGAAGCAGGGGTCATTCGTCCCAGCATCAGTCCTTATTCATCCCTAGTGGTTATGGTGCTCAAAAAGGATGGGGAGTGGTGGATGTGTCCTGACTTCAGGGCCCTCAATAATCTGACAGTCAAAGATTAATTTCCCATCCCGGTGGTTGATGATTTGTTGGATGAACTCAATGGGGCTCAATTTTTCACGAAGTTGGATCTTTGCTCAGGTTACCACCAGATCCACATGAAGGAAGTCAACATACCCAAGACTACTTTCAGAACTCATGAAGGCCACTATGAATTCCTGGTCATGCCATTTGGTCTTTGTAATGCCCCCTCTACTTTTCAGAGCCTTATGAACCACATTCTCAAACCATATCTCAGGAAATTTGTCCTTGCCTTCTTCGATGACATCCTCATCTATAGTTGCACTTGGGCAGCACATCTTCAGCATGTAGATCTACTCTTGCAACTGCTCTGCAAGCAGAAATTATTCATGAAGATGTCCAAGTGTTCATTTGGCATGGCAGAGGTAGAGTATTTAGGCCACATTGTGGGGCGGGACGGTGTCAAGGTGGACCCCAAAAAGATCCAAGCAATGCAGGAATGGCCTCAACCTAAGACCTTGAAGAGCTTACGAGGATTTTTGGGTCTCAGAGGCTATTATCGTAAATTTTTTCGCAACTATGGTCGCATAGCGAAGCCCCTCACCCAACTCCTAAAGAAAAATTCTTTCTTCTCGAATGAGGAAGCACAACAAGCCTTTACAGCTCTAAAAAATGCCATGTGTTCCACTCCAGTTTTAGCACTACCTGACTTCACCATATCTTTCGCCATTGAATGTGATGCTTCAGGGACAGGTATTGGGGCAGTTTTAATGCAGGATGGGAGACCGTTGGCCTTCACAAGCCAGCAACTCAGTGGGAAGAATCAGGGCCAATCTACATATGAGAAGGAAATGATGGCCATCTTACATGCAGTCGACACCTGGCGACCTTATTGGGGCGACATTTCCAAATCCGCACAGATCATCACAGTCTTAGATATTTTTTGGAGCAATGCCTATCCTACCCACAACAAAATAAATGGCTAGCCAAAATGCTGGGATATGATTATGAGATCATTTACAAGAAAGGGAAAGACAATAGTGTAGCAGATGCATTATCTCACCAATTTCAGGAGGAAAGTACCCTGCTAGCTATTTCCCTCCCCATTCCAGAATGGATTGAAGAAGCTCGCAGAGAATGGTTTTCACACCCCGAGCTCTCCCAACTCATTTCTCAATTACAGGCAGATCCAAATTCCACCAAAGGCTACTCGTGGCAGGATGAAATTCTTCGCTACAAGGACAGAGTCGTAATATCACCAACATCCACCTTCAAAAGTTGCATTTTGGTAGAGATGCACTCATCTCCCATTATAGGACTTTCGGGCTTTCAGAAGACATATGCTCGCACCAGAAGATCATTTTTTTGGACAGGCATGAAAATGGACATCCTTAACTTCGTAACCGAATGCGAGGTGTGTCAATGCCACAAAGGGGAAATAGTCAACACACCAGGCACATTACAACCATTTCCGATTCCGGCATCAATTTGGACAGAAGTTTCTATGGATTTCATTACAGGTCTTCCAAGGTCAGGGAACAAGTCAATCATCATGGTGGTTGTGGATCGATTGTCGAAGTATGCTGATTTATGTGCTCTCCCCCACCCGTTTACACCCACCTTGGTTGCTCAAACTTTCATGGATCAGATCTTCAAATTGCATGGCATGCCCATTTCTATTGGGTCCGACCGGGACCCGATCTTCACCAGCAATTTTCGGCAGGAACTCTTCAGAATACAAGGCACTCAACTAAAACTCAGTACTTCCTACCATCCGCAAGCAGATGGTCAAACTGAAGCAGTCAACAAATGTCTAGAAACCTAACTTAGGTGTTTTACTTCAGAAAAACAACACCTTTGGGGACAGTGGCTACCTCTGGCAGAATGGTGGTATAACACCAACTATCATGCCACCACCAAAATGGCTCCCTATGAAGCAGTATATGGTCAACTCCCGCCTTCACCTACTTCATATCTGAAGGGCTACTCAAAAGTCCATGCAGTGGATCAACTCCTTCAACACCACGCAACTATGCTCGCCCATCTTCGAGAGAATCTTCATCAAGCTCAGAACCGCATGAAGAAACAGGTAGACCAGCATCGCTCAGAGCACCAATTTCAAGAAGGGGATCAGGTATTTTTATGGCTCCAACCATATAAGCAAACATCACTCAAAGACAAGGGATGTCAGAAAGTCTCTCCCAAATTCTACAGACCATATCAAGTACTTCAACGCATTGGAGAAGTGGCTTACAAGTTGGCTTTGCCACCTACTGCAAAAGTCCATCCAGTTTTTCATGTCTCATGCCTCAAGAAAGTGATTCGGAACAATTGCAGAATTCAGACTAGTCTACCGGAATTGGATGAAGAAGGATCCATCTGGCTTCAACCGGAACAGGTCCTCGACACACGAGTCAAGCAACTGCGTGGCCACATGATTAAGGAAGTCCTAGTCAAATGGAAAGACACCTCTCCAGAAGACGCAACTTGGGAGCCAGCCACTATTCTGCAGCAGTTTCCGCAGCTTCAGCCTTGAGGACAAGGCTAGTCTTAAGGGGGTGGGCATGTTAGGGTCCCACCCTAACCCCCTTATCTATGTAATGGGACCACGTCATAGTCAAGAGTCAATAAAGCCCATATTAATAATTGTAAGTGGTTAATCCGCAATTAATAACGGAACCACAGTTAGTTGCAAATGGGTTGTAGTATTAGATGGATGGTATTAGTAATACCGCGGTATTGGCTCGTGGTATTGCATATATGAGTCATATATAAAGGAATAGAAACTCCCTGCGAGGAGTATCGTGTCTTATTTTGTAATCGAGCTCTGCTTTATTGGAGGTTGCCCCCTCGAAGAGGCAAGTGAACACTACTCTCTGAATTCTGGGTATCTTTTCTTCGCATAGTCTGTGTTCTGGGTCTCTTTTCTTCGCATATTCTGTATTTGGGTATCATTTGCTGGTTAAGAGCATAACAGAATAACACATCATGGGGCGACAAGAGAGGGGAAAGAATGGGGTGGCTCAAAATGGTCAGGGCAAGTGCAAGTAGGAAGAGAAATCGCATGGCAAGCAGGAGAGAGAACTGAAATAGGGAGACAAAGAGAGAACAAGAATGGTGAATAAGGGAATAGGAGATAGAAGTATTTTCTGACTATCTTTGACAATACCTCCAACCCAATGAGAAGTTTAGGGACAATCAATATTTATGTGACTAATATTTGGGTTTTAGGTAAGTTCATTTTGGGAAACCCTATACAATACACCAAGAGGAAGGTGTCTAGATCAATCTCTTTCAATGAGATAACTACCCTAAGTGCTAGAAATGAGAGAGAGGAGAACCAAAGCAAACTAATCTTGTGGCCCCAACATTTCCCCCCTAGAGATGAGCATTCATCCTTGAGAAACTTCCACATGATACAGAGCCTCTTAACAATACTCCAGATGTTGAAACATTGAGCTTGAAATACTAGTCATTGGAATTTTCGATGATGTACCTAGATGGACCCAAGATGCCCCAAACCTTGCCTTGACCTTGTTTAATGGATGACACCTTATTTCGAAGCCTAGATGGGGATGGCTATCACCGAGATGACATGGGAGGGATAGTACATCCATATTTGATGCCAATGCTTTCTTTTAGAGGTGCCATGTCACTCCCACATGTTTGTAAAGAGTGAGGTAGGGATTCTATTGGATGATGTCATGGTGGTGGAGGCACCATTTGGAGATGTATGCATGCAATTGAGGACTTTCTTGGAGTAAGGAGCACTCTTGGACCCTAGTCTAGGTTCTTTGGTGCCTTATTGCATATTCTGTAGGATGATTTAATGGTGGAGGTTCCTTTTCTAGGACAAGTGGGATATTTTTGGCATTTTGTTATATTCTCGAGTTATTTCAAGGTCAATTTGTGAACTTTGGCCTAGTTGAATGCTTAGGTAAACAAATTTAGTGTTTTTCTTTTAATATTAATATGATAAGGCTTGGTTACACTTATATAAATAGAGAGGGGCCTTATTCACTTTTCATCATCATTCATTGTCGCACTTCTCTCTCTTTGGGAAGTGTGCACTAGATTTTGCCTATTTTCTACTTGCACGAAATGTAGATCTATGGTGAAATTGTTGTTGGAGGTGGATTTTTGCTTGAAGTTAGCTTCTTGAGATTGATCGAGGAGATTCTTGTGGAATTTTTTTAACTTTATTTCTCATCTTCTATATTTTGCATGCTATATTGTGAAAATTATGGTTTCTGCATGTGCCATAATTAAAATTGTTGTGTTTATCTAGATATTGTGATCCTCTATGTTGATTTGAAGTAGCATCAGATGTGCTCTAGCCATGAAAATTGGTGGAGAGGCTAAAGCACATGATATCTCCAAGACCCAGAAATGGTTTGGGAGATATTAAAATAATTAATATTTTTAATGGAATTCCTAAGTCTAAACTTAGGAAAAATAAAATATTAATGGGTATTAATATAAAACTGGGTTAGAAGGTTCCAAAATTCATGGATCAAGCCAAACCTAATCTTATCCATTGATTAGAGATTTAATCTCGGCCCTTGAAGGACCAATGAGAAAAGTATAAGAAGAGGCTTGAGGGTTAGTTGGAGAACACACCAAGATTGATCAGTCAGTTCGATTTTCTGGAGCGGGATTTGCTGAGAGAAATCAAATAAGTTATCTGAGTTGCAGTGAGGGGCAGTGAATACATAGCAGAGAGGCAGAGTTAGTATCAGATAGATAGCACAGATCCTGTAGAGGTTGACGTAGAGGCAGCCGGGTGCTACGTAGAGGTAGCTGGGAGTTGCGCAGAGCCAGAAGAGGCCAGCGTGGGTGATGCAGAGGCTCTTAGGGCTGACGCAGAAGCTTCAGTAGCTGCACAGAGGCTAGCAGAGCTGACGCAGGGATAAGAGGCAACGCTGGGAGGATTTTCGTGGGGCAGACTGGGTGTTGGTGATTCGAGAAGGGTGATGCAGTCCCTACAAAGTGACCGAGCAGTGGAAGCTGCAATTGCTGCTATGGCATCGTTCATCTAGTGATTAATCAGCAAGAATATATGTCTCCAAGGAGAGGTACTACTGCTGAGGGAATTCTCTGTTGGGAGAGCCATTTCTGGCACCCTAGTTGTGTTTTGAAAACTACATAATAATAGAACCCTCTAAATAGTTGCACTGGTTTTCCCGCATTGGGTTTTTCCGGGGACATTGGTCCAAAAATAACGGTGTCACTTGTGTGCTTGTTTTCTTTCAGTTGATGATCTGTAGTTGTTGATATTGTACTTGTGTTTCTTTTCAGTATTTACATGGTAAATAACTTGTTAAGTAATTAAACAAGTAGAAGAAATAAACGAGACAATACAGGAAGAATTTATAACTGGTTAAACTTAGAAATTCCAACATGGAATCAGAGCATGATTGCAAATCACAAGAAAACTGAAGGCATTAGCCGAGAAGAGTATTTGCAGTAGATTTAGTTGTCCTGAGTGACAGGATTGATCCTTGCAGAAGAGAACAGAGGAAGGAGTGATGCAGAGGGACTGCATCATCATTTTGGGCTAGAGAAAGGCAGCGCAGAGGCTAAGGTAGGCAGAATCAAGCTAAGGCAGAGGCTGGGAGGGTTGATGAAGTTGGATGGGGGAGCTGATTTGCCAGTGTCGGGATTGCACAGAGCCAAGTGGCTCAATCCTTCAGTTGCTAGGGTATAGGAGGCTATGGGTAATTTGCAGAGCGAAGCTAGTGGTACTGTGGTCAAAACAATACCTAATAGGGAAAGACCAAGGTGGAGGGAGTTGCTGCCAACGTGGATTTCTAGCCAAGGAATCCGGATTAGTGGTGTAGTTGCACAGAGAATCGGAGTGGGGCAACTTGATGTTGGCAGATGGATTTCTAGAAGAGAAATCGAGATTGAGAGGCAGTCGAACCGAGAACTTCTAGACGGGAAGTTGAGAGACTCAGCAGGAATCGAACAGAGGACTTTTAGGAGGGAAGTAGAGAGACTCGAAGGAGTTGAAAGAAGAGCAGCGAGATAGCCGTGAGTGGGCTGAGGGATCAAGATAGGCTAGACGGAGCCTCCAATTTTGTGGTTTGGAAGTCCAGGATCTTGTCCATTCTAGATAGACATAGCCTCAAGGGGTTCTTCACGAGAGTGAAAGTTGTCCTAGTTGACTCAGTAGCTAATGAAAGATACGAGGAGGCAATGGCGAAGGCCAAGTGCATCATACTTGATGGGGTCAATGATCATGTGGTACCACATATTGCCGAGAAAGAAACAACAAAGGAGATGTGGGATGCCTTGAAGACATTGTA